>JABJVR010000474.1:0-21070 GCA_025773905.1 Chitala chitala | reverse complement strand
CGTGTGTGCCTCAGCGCGTCGGGCTCCAGGAAACCAGTACAAAATTACAGGATGCAATGTGCAACAGTTACAGAGCCAACATGGACCCTGGTCACACACGTTTCTCACTCCACCTTGCCTGGCACGGCAAACACCACAGCAGCAGAATCGACAGATTAACGATCAGCTAAAATGTGAGAAGAAAATAAAATATAAAACAAAACATGGAAAAGCATCTGCTGGTGTTACTTTCTTGATCAGAGGCTCGAGACGGAAGACTCAGAAAGTGCGAACCCCTCCCCCCCCGCCTTTCTCCACTGACAGAAGTCAGTAAGGGATCAAACATGGCTGAGGGCAGGGGCAACAAACATGCTGAAGGGCTCCAACCAGAGCAGGAACACCCAGCAGTGTAACAGTCCACATGTCGCACAAGGGTGGGGCTGGGGGTGTCAGCGCTGTGACCTTGGTTTGTACCGAATGAGACACGCAAGCAGAGCGCAGCTCAGAGCACCCAGGATCAGCCATACAACGACATCATGGTAACATCTTCCCCAGAGGAGACTCCTCAGCAACGCGCCATTCCATCTTGAACATTTCAGATCCCGTTCCCATGACCCTCTGGCCTCTGCGCTGGAGTTAGGCTCCTCCTTTTGGCTGTGTCAGGACATGGAGGGCATGTCACCAGGAAATTGTTTAGACAGCACAGAGAGCATCGCTTCTGTTTCTTCGTACATCTGGGATGTAGAAAAAAAATCCACATTCAACATGAACCCTCACTTGCCCTCAATTAAAAAATATCTGTAAACTGTTTCTCAGTCACTGTTGGCCTACTCTGAGGTATGTCTGGCCAAGCAGGCACTCGTGTACAAGAGCAATTGTGTTTGGCGCATCATAGGTACCTGACAAGTGTGTGTGAGTGTGGAGGGAGTGCTTACCGGGGCAAACTGAACATCCTGGAAGAGCTCCTGGATAAAGCGCCGGGAAGGTAAGCGATACATGCACTGTGCCAGCAACAGGCACACTTCTGAGTACAGGCAGACATCATCAAACGCATGGGGGAACTTCTCCTTGATCCTATGGGCACAAAAGAAGCACAAATGCTGTCACTGTACTGACACTGAGACAACAGCAGACTTTCACATGTGGTAACGACAGACACAGACACACGCACACATATAAACCAGGCAGTACAAGACCAGATAGCCAGACAGCACAGAGCACTTGACGGAGCGGTCAGGCTGGGGCCTTCTTACGTGAGCAGGCCAGTCTCGTGGGCCTTGGTGCCCACTGAAGAGCCTAGGTTCACCACCAGACGCAGAACCTCCTTCCTTAGCAGGGCCCTGCAGCCTGGCATGTTCTCCACCATGGACTTGTCTCCTTTGGGGTGGGGGGAAGGAATTTGGATGTCACATACATACTAAGAAGACACACTAATACATATGCAGAAATGTAAACCCTTATGCAAGTTTGTGTCCACTCAATGATGTACACAGGCACACAGCGCAGTGCAAATTGGGACTGGGGGTGGGGGAGTGGGAGTTGGCTCACCCAGGACAAGCTCACTACTGCGAGTGCTGCTGGAGGAACTCTGGGACATGGAATCGCTGCACTCAGATGCCCCTGAGCACTTAGGCTGAGGTATGACCTCCAGGTTTTCAGAAACAGCAGGTCCACACCAGTCTATGTGTGGGACATCAGACAAATCTGAGAGAGAGAGAGACCATCACAAGATATCCCAAGCCCTCCAAGTCATTGTTTAACAGGAGACATGGCTATAGCACAAAAATGTGCCAGGCCAGCAGCCTCACCTGTACGGCTGTGGGCAGCAGTGTGGCCACGGCTCTCCAGCACCTGTATACCCACGCAGTACAAGCAGCTGTCCTCTCGGTGGTCCTGAAGACCAGACTCCTGCGTGTCTGTGCGATTAGCTGCCAGCAGCTCAGTGATACTGAACTGCTGCCGCAGGGGGGGCACAGTGTGGCGGGAACCTGGGGAAGGGAGGGGCCTTAGTTCTTTTACTTTCACATACATGTGCAATATCACTCCCTAGAAGGGTGCAGTGTAAGCATAGGTCTGCCACTGGCTCGCATCCTGGTCTGGACTCTGACAAACACGGGTGGGTGGATCATGGGTATATAGGACACCCACGAGAAACACGGAATGTCTCAGGGTGTTTGTTTTTGGCAACAGATATACTGACAACACATCATGTTTCAATAGCTGACATGTTGAGATACAAGTGCTTTTACCCTCTGATTCTCCTCCAAAAAAAAACTTAGCACAACGCTCCTCGGCATGGGGGCTGGCTGTCTGCTGGAAGTACGCTGCTTCTGTCACCTGTGAAACATGCAACAGTTGTCAATATGACTGAGTGCAATATGAGAGACAGACGGAGAGAGAGACAGACAGAGAGAGAGAGCGAGCGAGCATCTGTGTATATTGTGTATGCCATCTGTACCTGAAACATGTCGTTGATGTCTATGGGAAGCGCCAGACCAACATAGTCATCACTGCACCCATACGTGGCACTGGACACCATGGAGCGTAAGGAAGAGGAGCGCTGGAGCGTGGTGTGGCTAATGGGACTGAGGAGCTCCTCTTTATCCAGACAGGCAAAGCTCAGGGCCTTCAGGAACCTGAGGACCAGCACCAGGGGGAGGACACAAACAAACAGGACAAATTGGCATGGCTCTTTCCTCCACAGCTGTAAGGCCAAAGCAGATAATTCCATGCTGAATCAGGCCAAGCCAGGCTGAACTAGTCTGAAGTAAGCAAAGCAGATTGAAGCAGGTTAAAATGGGCTAAAGCAGTCTGGATTAATTTCTTTTCTCACCACATAAACAGCACAGTACAAGGAAAATAAAAGTAAACTTTTGAGCACTTATACATGCAAAATTAGTGTTTCTGAAAAGGTGCCATATATATAAGCCGTCAAGTAAACCCCAGCCCAAAACAGTCAATCAACACTCCTCACAATACTGATGATACCTGCTGCTATTTGCTGTGACTTGTATGAAACTTTGACATCCACGCTGCACTTCCTTTAATGGACATTAGTTAGGAAAGTTGGCAGTATAATGGAAAGCTGGAAAATCTTTAAAAGGGACTACAGCCACCTGATCTAAATGAGTAGATGTTTTTATATTAAAACCTCCATAACTGTCAACCGTGGCAAACTGGGATCTCTTGCCAAACTTTGTTGTTACATTGCTCCAGTTAAAGGTGATTTCATTTTTTTCATTGATTAATATGAAGACAATTTGTAAAATAGAAAATCGCAGTTTACTTTAACCTAGATAATTACAGAATGCTGGACATGCTCTCTGTGAAACTGCTCCACACCTCTCAAACACAATAACATTTTTGCATGATACCAACACATATGTCAACAAGCATGGATGGAGGTCAGTTCTTTAAAGCAACATTGTCTCCTAAGTGATTTGGATATGCAAACTCCAACACTGAATAAACCACTGTCTGTGGCAGCAAAAAGCAGCAGCTCAACAAACTTCTTCCAGCGTCTCCAACAGAGGCACACAGCCGAGTGGGGGGTAAGAGGTAAGTGTGTGGTTCTGAGAGATGCGCAAGCTAATGGCAGCCCCAAAAGTCTTCCTAACCATCTTTTTTTAGAAGCCCAGATCACACAGGATGTTAGTGGCTGGACCAGTGGGTGTAATTTACATGTATGAGACTAAAAGGCAACAATACATTTCAGGGCCTGACGGCATGAGCATTTCAGTCGCATTTGCGAACAAACTTAATGAATGAAAATGAAAAAAAAAAATATATGTAGACACACGGTGCAAGGAAGTACTCAATCCAAACAAAACGCAGACCTCTTCATGTCTGATTTATGCAACAAAACAAACAAAAAAAAAAGACTGGAAGTGAATCACAGAACCTCAAAAACACAAGGGATTGAGCAACGACAGTGAAGTTTCCACAGAATACGAGGTCCGGGGCACGTTTACTGGCCCTCACCATGAGGTCAGCTGCTAACTCTAATCATGGCTGGACCTTCTCTTTGGTGAGCCACATCTCACTGTGAAACTTTAAGGTGAAGGAAAAAGAGTAAAACGGCTGAGAGGCCAGAATCCCACAGAATGATGACTCCTTTATATTTCCTGATGTTTTCTCTTTCTTCCTGTACGTTAAACTTTCAAGTTTCAAGTGTCACAATCCAAAAAAGTGGGGTTTTGTGGAAAAAACATTTAGAAACATAGGAAAAAAATAAATGGATGAAAAACCCCAGTTACTGTCAGTCAGAGTTGCGCTACTCCGTACTGTTCATGCTGGATCAACTGCCTTGCAATGCCTACAGCCCCTGTCTTAGGCAAGCAGGCTTATTATTTTCCATGGAAATGATCTATCAGAAATACAGCTGTATTCTCGTATCAACTGGTACTATGATACAGTTGGCTGGTAGGAAAAAAGTGTATAAAAGCAACTTCCTGGAAGACATGTGATCCTGGGATGTAATTAATCACTTGTAAATATAATGCCATCACTTTATCAATATTAAAATGCATCCTCATTATTGTCTACTCCACACTACAGTTTTCCACGAGCACTGCACAGTCCCTTTTGGCTTCCGCCATAAGCAAAACAAAGGAGATACTTCAGTACTGGCATCGCGTGGTGTGGCCTCTGTCATGTTTATGCTTACTTTTACAGTGGTGTACAGTGTAAAATTTACACACACATATATGTATATAATTTTTTTTCCATGCACTGTTGTCCATGGTTAAGTGGATCAGTGAATATCGGATCAGTGCAGATGGAGGGTGCTACTGTATAACATTTTTCTTGAAAATATGCAATGTCTTTCATTACAGTTGCAAACTGAAATTGCTGATTGCTAACACATGATTTCTGTGTACAATGGTCTCTTTATAGTGATGTTTATGGGAATCAGTGACAGTTCCATCCCATTTGCAACTTTCACTGCCTCTAGACTTCTATTAGGTTGCATAAATTATGTGGCACAGATGGTTTATTTGAATAGTAGGTAGAAAAATAGAGTATGACCTGTTACACACCATGGGGTGAGTGGACCATTAGTCACATCTCAACCTATCAGAAGGCAGTCTTGTGGGTGTAACCATAAAAAAACATTTCTCTGTCCTTGCTTTCGAGTTGTGGATCTAGCGTAAATCATTTTCATACTGCCATTCCTTAGAAGCTGCCCTGAAGCACTTAATAAAAGCAGAGTTACAAGAATGATGAAAATTACGGTAATGGACATAAGTGATTCTTGTTACTTAGCAACAAAAGGCTGAGTACAGCTGTACACTATTAAGTTCGTGGAAGGAAGCCAGAAGACAAGAGAAATGTGGGGAGGGGAAAAAAACTCTTGCGGTAAAGAAATATAAACCAGCTGGGCACTTAATGACCATAGAAAATACTCTAATCAGATATACAGTACAATAAAGTGCTTTTAGAAACAACCTTGTAAGGCAAAACAACAGAGTTATGTGTCAGCATCTGGTAGGACAGCTGGGGCTGCTGATGATGGGTGTATACAAGACACTGTGTGGAAAGTCTAACTGGAGTAATCAATCAGACTAATCAAGGCGTGGGGGGGGACTGATGGCAAACAAAACAGCACTTCTCTGTACCAGTACTGACTCAAAAAGCAATACCATCCAGATTTTATGACAGAGGATTGATTCTAGACCACACCCTTAAAAGGGAAATATGAGTCACATGGTGCCTCAGAGGGGTGCACATAGATGAAGGACACCAAAGAGTAGGAGGGGCTGGGTATGTATATACCTGCAGGGTGTTTGGAGTCTGGAATCCAGGCTGCCACCCTTCATGGTGATGGCATCGGTGAAGAGCACATCCTTGGCAGGGGATGCTAGCGCCTCACTGTGGGACAAGGAGGGGTGTATGCGCTGCTGCTGTAGCCGTTTGAGTGTGGCGTAGCCCAGCGCATCGCGCGGGCTGGTGTAGGCGAAGCTGCAGTCCGCCAGGCCGCGGATGGCAGCTGCCGATGGCGACTTGAGCGACTGGGCACGGCGCGGGAGTGTGTGCGAGCAGCCGGGCGCGACCAGAGACGCTGAGCTGGCCTTGGACAGTGGCAGGTGGTTCGGCTGTGGTGTGAGCGAGTACAGCGGCCGCACGGTCTGCGTGCTGGCCACCGTGTCGAGGCTGGCGCAGTCGGTGTCGCCAGCAGATGAATCCACTCCGCCCGCTGTCTCGCGCAACGGGCTGGAGCTCATGGAGCTCACGCCGCTGGTTGTTGTGTCCGTGTTAAAGCTCTGGCTCCGGCTCTTAAAGTGAGCTCCGCCCCCTCCTGAAGAGGAAGACGAAGAACCGTCACCGGCCAGGCGCTCCCGGCTGCCGGGTTCCCTGTGGCTCTCTGCCATCATGCCTGGTCCGCCTCCGATGCCACTCCGAGGGACCCTCAGCTCCACTACCCCGAGTCTTGAGGCACAGTCACGATCCTCAAAACTCACTTCCAGGCTGACGCTCGGGCTCTTGGGCAGGCGACCCATGTCAAAGGCTGAGGCAAATGGGTCAGCCTGTCCCAGAGTGTAGATGGAGGGTTCAGTGAGGGTGCGGAACCTGCGCAATCCCTCTGGCTTGGCCTCCCAGAGAGGCCTGCCACCATGGCTGCTCTTGGGGTCGCTAGAGCTGCGCATCTTCTTGCTGGGCAGGCTGAGGACGTTTAAGAAACTGTTGCGCATCAGACGACTGGGTGCCAACAGCATGAAGGGGCTGCGCTCCTTTAGGACCTTGGGCCGCAGGTGCGGGAGCTGCTGCTCCAGAGTGTCTGCACCTTCAAACTGTTCATCATCTGGGATGTAGAAGCCTGCATACAGACGAGCAGACAGGTGGCAGAAGGTTACGTAGACAGTCAGATGCACAGGAAGCAGTGAAGAAAAAAAAAAAATTAATTAATTAATTGTGGGAGACTCACCAAACGGAGCGGACTCACTTTCACTGTTGTGCCGAGAGCCCGTGAACTCAGAATTGAGGCTCAGTGTACTGGGCACAGAGGTCAACTCCCCAGGCTGCTGTGAAGGAGGTTCCACCTCCTCCGGCACCACCGGCCAGGCCTGACACCGACTGTGTCGGACTGAATCCCAACCATTTTGCTTCAGAACCTCACAGCCCTGTTTGGTCCTTGCAATCAGGCCCAGGACATAGAGGCAGGTCCTGTGTTGAAGGGACAACACCCATAAAGTCAGGGCATTTACCCTCTGCACCATGGCAACATCAGAACAGCAGGAAGCACCAGTGTTATTTTGGTGCCGATGTTTCACGGCTTAGATACAGTAAAGGTGTATGGCTTCAGGTACATGGAGTCTGTACAGATACTCACCCACGAACAGACAGGACCTCACAGTGCTGAGCCAGATCCACCATGTCTGGTACAACATTCTCCTCCTGAAGAAGGTTCAGACCCCAATGGGAGGAGCCAATGTTGCCCTGGAAACAACCCATTTAATTAAAAATAACTAGATAGCAAGGTTACGAAAGAAAAAAGAAAGGAAACTAGCTGTGAAAACGTTCTCATTAAATAAACATAAAAATGAGAATGTGCAAAAGGATCAAAAGCACATTGCATCTGTAGGTCTAATACAAAATTTCAGAGAAAAAAACAGCAGTTTTCATGTATACAATGTGGAAGAATAAAATGAATGCAATGGTAGATATTCACAATTAACACAACAGCCATATAACAATAATACTTGTACATACATATGTGTCTGTATAAATGAAGTGTACATGCATATTTAACAGAACACAGGCAGACTAGTTAGACACAGATCTATTCTGATGTACTTTCAGGCACACATGCACAGAGAGACAGACAGACAGAGACAGACAAACAGACCAACCAGAGCCCACAGAGATGCTTTCAGCTGCTTCACACCATCCCATGTATCTAGCACCGGGGAGCGGACAGTGTAGCTGAGATCTGGAACTATATTCTGCGGGGGGAGAAGCAGTAAACATTTATGAAGACTGTTTGCAGCCGACATTTACAGGCAGTTATTGTAATTCTGTAATTTTCACGTGCAGTTACCTGAGATTCCAGTAAGTGGCAACCCATCTTGTCATAGACCAGCTGACCATAGAGATGTACTGGAAGGTAAACATTTGACCTCTGACACCTAGAACTAAGGCTGGGCGATAAAACAATAAAGAGAATTATCATGTAATAACTTTTCCTCAATAGAAAAATAAGACATGTTTGATTCAACATCAATAAAACTCATTCCACCCATGCTGACCACACACACAGCCACTGATAACGAGAACAGCGCTGCACCGAACCAATCATGTAGCTGAAACAGAGTTACAATCATGTCAGGTTAAGCTGATGCACGCGGCACAGAGCTAAGGAACAGCAACCAACAGCAACACACACAGTAATCTTCAGGTTACTGCAGCCGTGCGCACCAGTACATCAGCGGTGAAAGCGAGGAAAAAAAGAGAAATTGATGACAGAAAGTAACAAAAAAGATGACTGACAGCATTACCGAAAAGTTTTTGACAGAAATAGTGATTTGATTCGTATTGTGATACTGATATCAACTGTTATTACCTAGAACACACAACACAAATGTTCAAGTGAAGCTTGGAGTCTGTGTACCTGCTTCCCTACCAATCCACCTCCCCCATCCCAAGAGCAGCATGAAACTTGGGGCTAAATCTAATAAGCTCACTCACCTCTGGTTGCTGCGCCGTACGTAGTTATCTCCGTCCACAGGCTTGCGGTAGGTGCTGAGGGCCTCGTTCAGCTGTTCCTCCACCAGGTCCACGTACTTCATGTTGTACTCCTGATGAGATGACAAGCAAAGGGTTGGTTCTTAAAGGGATACGCGTTCGTTATGGAGCAGTCGTTGTGTCAACCAGAGACGGACAGCCCACACGGTGTCCACAGGGGATGCTGACCTGCTGCCAATTCTCCAGCTGCTTAGTAATGTAACCCCTTTCGTTAAGGTAAGAGAAGCCCTTTGGGATGGACAGGAACCTAAAGCAAAGAGGTACGTAAGGTTTGTGGTACAAACATGAACCTGCACAACTGAATTATTGAAAGAAGTTAGTTTTCAAAATGCTTGCATGACTTATATGTTGCTTAGCGGCACGCTGTGCCATGAGCTCACCGTAAGAGCAGCAGTAAGCCTGGGTCACCCAGGTGCGTCAGAGCCGGTTTCATCTGGATCAGTGCATGCAGGTTTGCCTACGGACATTCACAGCTGGCATCAGCACCATAATGCATGACACCATCACACGCTGCACGTGAACAGCCCCTCCCTCCGAGCGCCTTCCCACCCCCCTGCCACCTTGTCCTCGCAGGCCTCATCCAGGATGTCCAGGGCCTCCATGGATATTGCCTTGTTGCGGTCGTGCAGCTGGGTGACCAGGAGCTCGATGCCCCAGTTACTGAAGAACTCCACATTGGCACGCAGAAGTACCCGTAAGTGTTTGGTGGCGTACAGTCTGCATGTCTGAAAATGGCCACGCCAGGGGGGGGTGGGGTTAATGCTGAGAATGGTACACGGGCATGAATAATCCCAGCACACAACAGAGGCTAGTGCTCAGTGCAATTCCCATATCCAAGCTGGCTAACTGCATGGAATTTTAAAAATAAAAATAAAGCAGCCCTCCGTGAATATGGAGGTTGCAATCTTACATCAGTGGCAGCTGTGAGGATCTTGGAGAGTATGACACGAGCGAGCCCATCACGGCTGTAGTCCAGAGTGGACACCGTCAACTTCAGAAGAAGGTCCTGGTTCTTCAGCATGCACATGTTGAGCAGGCTAGGCAGATCACATGACGAAGCAAAAGTCACTCTTGCACACATTACAAAACACTCCATAAGTTTATATCACCAAGACATGGTTATTTCTACTATGTCAAAAGCGAAAACATGATTCAGAAAAAGGATGTTAATAATTAATCTTCTAGTTAGCTAAGTGATAGATTAGTGGGTGAAAACTTTAAGGTGAAGTCTGGTGGCCTACCACTGAAAGACACCACACTTCTCCAGAGTCTTGACACCCAGAGGGTGAGCGGACAGCGTGCCCAGGAACAGAAAGTAATGCTGGCTGAGCGTGGTCAGTAGTCCGTTGCTCTGAAGGCTGCGGTCAGGTTTAAGCCCAGAGCAAGAGAAGAGCCATTGGACCGTGTCCCGCACCAGGTCCTCCAGGTACACCTGTCCATCCTGCATACAAAACCTTGGCTAAGATGGGGAGACGGTGCTTCTTGTCAGTTAATACCTACTGTTTCCCCAACCATTGTGCACTGACGAGAGGAGCAGTAACACCTAACAAGGAGACAGCCACCTGACTAAAATGAAGGTATGCAATAAAGAGCACTGGCACTGTCCCTCACCTCATCTGACACCAGCAGGAACTCGATAAACTGGCAGCCGGTCATAGTGAGCTGCCTGGCCTTGCTGTGGTCCAGGTCCAGGCTGGAGAAGAGCTTACTGCTGGGCTTGTAGAAGTACAACAGCCTGCGCACAAATCTGGGGAAGTGGCCAAATCACATGACAGATACAAGGTCAAAAGGGGTCATAAAATCACACAGAGATTATCCTGATTTTTGACTCAGACCTCCCTAAAATGACCGGGATGAAAACCATGTAACCCTCTTACCTGTGAAGCTGTTCATCCTTGTTTCCCCTAAGACTAACATTCGGCCACTACAAGAGACATAAATGCAGGCACTGATAATTAATGCAGAATCTTACACATGCTGACAAATAACCTGTCTTTTAAGCCAAATGGCCTGCCTACCTTAAGGATGGTGGAAATCAGGACCCAGTTCCACGCCAGGTTATGCTTGTGGTTCAGGACCTGACTATCTCTGAGGTTCACTGTGAGAGCCTCCTCCGTCTCCTGTGAACACAGCCACACATGCTCTGTGACGAGACGTCTAGGTTCAGAACTGCAGGCTACAAAATTTCTGCAAACTTTACTGCCATGAGCAAACAATAAATCCTAGCCACCTGAACCCAAAATGACCTGCAGAAAGCAGATGTGACACACAGTGACAGGGACTGAGTAACGCAGATGTCAATGCAGGGGTGTGCACCAGATCAAAGGGACTCACTTTTAAGATGAATATGTCTTTGGGACTCCTAGAGCGCTGGTCTCTATAGTAACGGGAGGCCCCTGACTTGCGGACAATGTGGTCCAAGTACAGGCTGCTGGGCTTAGGTCCACGCTTCTTCTTCTCGTGGAATCGTTTCAGGTAGTTCACAGCCACGCTCGCCCGCCTTCGCCAACAGTTCAGATGCAAATTTCAGGAAAGCGCCGGAGAACATGGCATCCAGATACCAGCAGGGTTCGCAAGATTAATTTCCGGTAACTAAAGCTACTGGACAGCTCAGCTGTGGAAATTTACACTGTCACACAGCAAGGGCTCCTACTCTTCAGAAACCTGAGCCAAACCCAGACTTCACACATGGATGAGACCTCATTAAAACAGAAGACCATGTATTAAAAGCCAACAAAGATGTTTCTGCTCATCATCTAGTCCCACCCCCTAAGCAGCAACTCTCAGTGCCAAACCGTGTCTCGTAGCTGAGACACTCTGAGGAGCAAACAAACTCACAGTCTCTTCTCCTGGCTGATGTCGAAGGAGGCGGCCATGTTCATAAGTGTGGGCAGGCAGTGCAGATGGTGGCTGTGAGCCTGAGGGACAATAGTGTGAGCCTGCAACAAGGACAAAGGGACAGGAGGCACAGGGGGTCACCATGAAGAAGAAAGCCGTGCTTAGCACAAAAATGGTGCGTGGTGAGAGGCGAGTCACAGGACTGTACCATGTGTAGCAGCTCCCCCAGCAGAACGGTGGCTTGGATGGAGATGCAGTCATCGCTGCTGGTGATGACCTCTACTAGGCCCTGGATCAGGACAGGGGCGGAACCAACAACATGAACAACCGCTAAGCACAGAGACACATTCTCGCAGCAATGGTGAAGAGCCCTACCTCTAGGAGACCGCTGTGTATGAATACACAGAGTACCAAGGCAAGGTAGTTGTCCATCAGGTCAGGCCTGAGACACAGGACAACAGAACAAATGTGACACAAATACTAAGTTAAGACATTCTACCCAGAGTTCAAGTGGCTACCTTCATTATATCCTCAGCGTTTTTTTTTTTTAACTGTCTAACGAGCCGCATGGCAGACAAGGTGCTCCAGGGGTGACCTCTGCCCTTACCGTGACCTCGCTCTGTGAGGAAGGATAGTTTTTGCTTCCGCAGCAACAAAGCCATCGGACAACCTCCAGCTGTCCTGGTACCGACTGGGATCTGAGGACAAGGGTAATCACAGCAACTGAGAGCTAGGACCACAAAGAGGCAGCAGCCAAAATATGCTATGAAATTCTATTTAAAATCAAAAACTACATAACAAGGTCGAGGGCATGTAGAATTCTACAACATCACAGGTTACATAACAAAACAAAAAACAAAACCGCAGACAGCAGTAGTGTGCTCAAAGAGAAACCAAAATTCAGCATGCAGACTTTTGCGAATATCTGCAAAACTCACCCACGCTCTGCAGAGCTTCCATAAAGTCTTCTGTTACCGCAGGAACAGGAAGACGAAATATATCATACATCATCTCCAGAAGGCCTTTCTGTGTGAGAACACAGGTGGAAAACAAAGTCAGCTGGGATTTTATGGGCATACCCAAGACTGATGCCCTTTGAGAGTACTAGAAACTGCATTAAAAGTGCACCTTACTGTGCCGCTATATTGTAACTGTCAGGCAGGACAAAAACTCTGCCCTTTAGCTCAACTAAACACTAGACTCAAGGATTTCGGTATTTCTCCTGTGGAACGCTGGTAGGAACTGCACCCCACCTACCCTCACTTCCATATTTGGTATGCAGAGTAAACCAATCAGTGAGACGATTCCAGAACTGCCTGTTTTGCAGAGGTTAATGATCCCTGAAAAAAAACACAGCATTTTGAGGAAACTGACAAACCAATACAACTAACTGCAGTGCTTCAGGACTGCTGTTCCTGGTCACATAACACTGCAATGTGAGAATTATATCACTGCAGTTGATATATCTATTATAATGAAAAATTCTGCCAATGAACATTCTTCCTGAAAAATCCGAGGACACCACCATTGTATATCGTTTATATCGTTAGCACACAGTCCAGAAAACAGATTTACCTAGAGCTATATGTCAGCAAGTAATCAGGCTCTATCTGGCTGTGAAAGGTGCTTACCTGACCATGAGCGGAATGCTGCTACAATGGCCATTCTGCTAGCCAGGAACCGAGCCTCCCTGTCCTCCCTGGGGATGCAAGCCAACAACCACGTGTTAGCATTCACTTTTGATGGCAGCCAACAGCACCCCCTGCCCACCCCACACAGCCACACCGACCTGAGCTGTCCCTCCGGTGTGTCTGGGTTGTGTCTGTAGTGAAAGTCCGTGTAAGGCGCCAGGATTTGCTTCAAAAGCAAGAGAGCACATGTCAGTTGTCGGGGTGACAGGAACATGTGATATGGCAACGGTTATAGTCTGGGACAGTACCTCGAGCTCCACGTTGGAGCGCACATACTGCCGGGTGCGCGGGTGATTGAGCAGGTGCAGGACGGTGGTGATCAGGGCCTCGTTGATGCGGATCAGCTGGCAGTCGATCACGCTCTTTAGGATGGTGCTGATGCCTCCCTTCTGGGCCACCACCTCAGGGTTCTTCAAGGCTGAACGGGCCAGGAACATAATCAGTACTGTGATCGTTTAAGGGGAGAGGGGCAGAACGCGTCTGTAGGGCAGTTCAGGGGGCACGGCTGCGTCAACCCACCCAGCTCGCAGATGGTGGCCAGGCACGCTCGCATCATGCGGTCGCGCTCCTGCAGCCCGTCGTTGCCTACGGCGATCAGTGCACTGGTGATGGAGCTGGGGAACAGCAGCGCGTTCACTGCAATCATCTGCAGGAGCAGAGAAAACACACACGGCGGTCAGACAACATCCCATACCGGCCTGAACGCAAGGAAGAACCGCGAACAAGTGGACATCAATGGTCCATCAAACCTATACGCCCCACAGCCTCAGTTGTGCTAAACTGCTGTGTTCAGAGGTGGACAAAGGTAAGCAGTGTGTAGCTCTTCTTCCCATGCTCTCAAAGAGCAAGAGTCAGACGGCAGCAGCTCACCTTCCGCACCAGCCTCAGAGCCTGCGTCCGCTCCACCTCATTGCTCTGTTGGATATCGATGGACCTGAACAGATGGAAATGCACTCAAACAAACCTGCTGGTGCACACTATACAAACCACCTCAGCCCTGGACACTAAGGGTTGCATGGAATTAAAGCAGAAACAAACAGCAAACATGCTGCCTATATAATACACACATACACACATCGATCTGTGTGTGTGTGTGTGTGTGTGTGTGTGTGCGCGCGCGCGCGCACGCGCGCATGCGTGCGTGCGTGCGTGCATGCATGCATGTCTGTCAGGTCTACATATGAACAACATATGGTAGAAAGGTGATGGCCCGACCTCTGCCTTACCTGGCAATGAGGTAGTCCACCTGGAAGCGAAGCACCTTCTGCAGGATGCTGCTGTCGCGGATGAGGTAGCGTAGCGCCCGCAAGCCTGCTGCCCGCACCTCCTTAGCCTCATTGAGCAGTGCCAGTCGCAGGCTAAACAGGAGGAAGGTCACAGGACAGCACATCTGAGGTGTGAAGGAACGTGGTGCGGCCTAACTGGACAAACTGACTACCACGCCCTGGGACCAGCAGAAGCCTGTACACTCCGGCGCACTGCCCCCTCCTCCCCCACCCCGATCCAGCCAGTGCTCCAGCGTCTTACGTCCTGCTTAGGGTGTCGGGTGAATCACGTGCATGACCATAAGCTCCACTCACCAGACGATGATTTCCTCGTACGTAAACCCAAACTTCTCTTCACAGTGGCCGATGCTGCAGAGGAGCTGCGGGCACAAGAGGGGCAGCGTGAGCAGCACGCAATTCACATGGGACTCAACCCTGCCCTCAAACCTCACTGACACAGCGCAGCCAGAGAACCTGACCAAAGGAAACACTGCCGCACATGCATCTACTGACTCCATGCATTCTCCTTTACACTGATATATATATGGACATTGGTTTAGCTTAACTGACCACAGGAGGAAGGGCGGTTCAATGTGCTCCATTAGAGGCCTGAAGGTCAAAGTCGTTGACTGTGAGCCACCCTCTTCCAGAACCTCAGGGAAAACCAATATGGGGGGGGGTATACTCACGTACCTTGATGAAATTGTTGAGGTGGCCAAGTTTCCGCATGTTGCTGACCCCCTGCAGTTTAGCCACATTCTGGAGGATCTCACGTAGGTTTTCAGCAGGTTCTGCAGAGGAGATGCAGAGTGTCAATCAGCCTTTTTCGACTGTAGGTGCAGAAGAGGGGGCACAGCGAGGGCAACCTGGACACCCAGGGCAGCACTTAGGATACGTTCCCCAGAAGGGAAACATTAAAAAGTAGCACTGCCAAATTTTTCAAAGCCAAAGAGACAGGAACAGAGTTATGTCCTGGGATATCACTGACTAGATGAACTGGAAAACGGTGAAACGGGGTAAAATATTAAAATTTCACTGCATAGATGTTTAAGAAAATGCCAAGTCAGAGGTCTATGATTTTATTATAAGATGTATCCATACAACACTAGGGCCAACATGCTCCAGAGTGTGTGACACTTATATGGTTAATTAGTGAACCAGTTTCTGTGTGACCTATTTTAAACATTACATGCAAACTTATGTTTGTGTAAAAAAAAAAAAAAAAAAAAAAAAAAACTTACCATGTTAAATGTATTTTTGTTAAATTAAGGTCACAAGCTGTTCCACATGGATTTACTTCAGTAATGAATTATCTTTTATGACATCACTGCCACAACACACTATTTTTCAGGGATTTTTCCCCACATCGTGTGTGTGTGTGTGTGTGTGTGTGTGTGAAATCTATAACTGCACACAAGTCTGAGTCAGCACAGATGTGCAAGATGAAACAGCTTTCAACAATTCCAGTTCTGTGCTCTGCACAGCACCATTAGGTGAATGCGGTTCAGGAGTGCTGCACACACACCATGCGCACAGCCTTGATGCAGGCATGACTGCGCTCTCTGGGCCAGTGTGCCTTTGACTGTTACATGGTAGCCCACCCCGGCACATGCTCTGCCATTACGCACAGAGTGAGATTTCGGGTTCTGACTGTTGCACGTTTCTTTACGTGACATATCTTCCACCTAGGAACACTTTATGTGCTCTCATCCCTTAAAAGAAGCCAGAACATTCCACTGAGAATGGAGCAGGTGCCACGAAAACCCACGTAGCTCTGGGCATGGCATCATGTGCTTCACACTCACTGGCTGTTGTACAGACACTAGACATCATCTGCTCATATTTTTTGTTCACATGACACAACATTTATCTACAACAGCACTGGCTCTTCATATGACCTGAATTTGGAATCTCCGAGTTAGTATATCTGATATCTTTAATGACTATGCCTCCTGCTGCCCTTCCCTACCACCACCACACACGTACATCTGAGCCTGCAAATTGCAACAAGCCTCACAGAAGTAATGAAGCGCAGAGCCAAGTCCTGGGGCAAACAGAGGCACTCTCTTTAGAGGAAAAGGTGCCACGATACCATGGCTTGTGGTAATTACTGCACAGGTGGACTGGTGTACAGCAAAGCTTGATATTCACGACAAACTCAATGGACATCTTGTAGGGAGCAGAACAGACTATGTGTAAACACTAGATCTTCACTAAGAACTAGAGCTGGATGTCACACACACACACACACACACACACACACACACGCCAAAAAAAAGTCATGTTGTGCCCCTGGAGGCTGTTATTGTTATTATTAGTTGTTATTGTTTCAACTGGTCTGGTTTATGCTCAGCAACGTTATGCAGCAATAAAATAATAAAAAAAGTCAGCTGAGTGTCTGAATTTACTGAATCACCAGGTTCTCCCATCGGTGGATTTTTATTTCCCTGATGACACGGGCGTATTCCAGGCCGACAGTCCCAAGATTGATCAAGCTAAAACTGTGAAACAGGTGTTCAAGGAGCACGAGGAATCACTTACACAAATGAACTGGCCACCACAGAGTCCTGACTTTAACCCCCTTGGAAGTGTTTATGATGTGGTGGAAGACTAGAGAGTGATTCAGCTCTCTCTTCATCAGTAAAAGATATTGGTGAAAAATAAATGCAGATGTGGATGAAAACAAATGTTGAGATGCTGCACAAGCTTGTGAAAACAATGCCACAAAGAACATGTATTGTAAATTTCTAATCAAAGTTAAACGTGGTCCAACAAAATATTAGTGTGTAACTTTTATTTTGGTCAGGCTGTATGTGTTTGTATGTGTGTATCCATCCATCCATCCATCCATTCATTTATCCATCCATCCATTTTATTCGGTTACAGGTAATGACAGCCTTTAGCTTCTCAACATCAGATTTTAATTCTCTGCACAGCACTTTTCATAAGCATCCATTGCATCTTAGGGTCAGCTGCTAAGTTCATGCTTTGATATCCAATGCGACCAGGGTAAATTAGCACCTAAATTCTATAGATTCTTCATAAGAGACCAGCTGTGCATTTTAAAGCACATTCCAACAATAACGTAAACATACTGCATGCTTACAAAACCAATCTGACAACTTAAACATTGCAACCAAATACCGATTTGGTGGGAAAGTTGACTGAAAGCAGGGGCAAAAGAAATACAGGTTTTTACCCTTATAATTCACTTATTTTTACCCACACTTCAAGACTCATTGACGGATTGTAACCAGACAACTGGATAGATGTAAATGCAATGTGCAAAAGGAATCTGATCTCTTAAAACATAAAGAACTGATGATCAGCAAGCAGAATGTAAAGCCCATTTTTACATCAGAGCACAATGCAATGGCAAAAATACAGGCATGCTGACGAATGGTCCTGACATGAGCAAGACCACAGTGACAGAACACCCCAGGACAAAGGCACGTCTCAGCACCCAATAATGGTTCTATAAGATTATGTTTCAACAGACTGCAGTCTGTTAAACACACAAAAGTGGCTTTTAGTTTTTATATTAGTTCTCTACTGAGCTGTTGCTGCATAGCATTCTCGACAAACAAGTTTCTGTTACCACTGGTACTGTCACGGTCTCTCCTGTTGGTTTAACGGAGTGCCTGGATTTCCCGAGACGTGGGAACTCCGTGGTCTAACTGTGTTCTCACCTCCAGCAGAATGCAGATGCTACAAAATAAGACTGTATCTAGTTAGAGGAGTGGGCTTTGGCAATCAGAGACCCGTGGCACACCATCACCAAGAACAGTCATGCAGGGTGATCACTGGCACAGATATAGCAGGCCTAAGATGAGATCTTCCAGTGACCACCTCCCTGTCTGACAGTAAAAGTCTAAACCACCAACTTGTGATTCACATGAAGCTGAGGATATCACAAGGCAGTACTGATTGCTGAACTATGTGAACGTTTACACTGAAACCATCCCTCAGTCGCACACAATTAAAATAACCCGTTAGATAGTTAAGGGCATAGATTGTAAATTCCTGATTTTGTCATTTCACCTGTTCAGTCACTTGGCTTTTCACATTAACCTAGTAATTACCTAGCAACAAAGGAAACAGAAACAGGGGTGCTGCTGCTATGTCGTTCGCTAATACATCGTCTGATCGATGTCATTATGGGTAACTGGTTGCCCGAGAGGTAACGTGGACGTAAATAAACATCAGCGCAGCTGGCGAGCACTCGCCCTGTCTCCTCCTGTCACTCTTACCTCTTGTGAGGTCCAGCGGTACATTTTCCTCCCCACTGTCATTTCGGCCTGCCAAAACAATGCAAAACGTTCGCAGTTAAATCTCGAAAGGACCTATGCGCTATGGAGCTTGAATAACGTCTGGGAACAACTGCAGTGACTCACCTCGCATCCGAAGACTTCGGATATGACGGCCGCGGATGCTGACCGCCATATTTCCAGGGCCATCCACAACACCGGAAACATCGAGGATTATCGCGAGAGAAAACAATCGCGAGAGAAAACAATCGCGCTGCAGCGCATGTGAGCTTGCTTGAGTTTGAAACGTAGAAATACCGTGCATCCAGACGGGACAACATTATAGTTGTTAATTGGACAAGTATATACTGCGTTTTGTTGACCTAAAAAAAGAACACAATTTGATACTCCAAAAAGTACTCTTTGCGCCATTCTGTTTATTTTTCTGCAATAAATCTTTAATTTATATTGTTCCAAAGTCTAATATATAGTCAAAGTGACATTCTGTAGGAATATATAATTATTTATTGAGTAACAATTACAATTACATTATTTTAAATAACAAATCACTAATGGTTTAAAAAATGTTCAGTCTCATTCACTCACTGAGACACTAATTTCCACAACCAGAATAACACTACTTACTTTATTGTTACTAGTTTTCAAAAGAATATGAAACTTCCTAAGTAATTCTTTATGTAAATACCCATTTTCATGAATTAGTTTTGTGAATCAACGTACATAGGATTGTGGAATTGATTAATTGTTGCAAGATGAGTTATAATTTAGGGGGAAAATGGAAATTGTTCCAGAACTCTACATAAGGCTGAAATTTATTTGTTCAGATTTAAGAACTTGTATTTGCGGGGTGGTTCAGAGGGTAATACTGATGTTTCGCACCCCCGGGGTTTGAGTCTAGTTGTGTGAAGTTTGCATGCTCTTCCCATTACATACGTCGATTTCCTCAAAAAGATATGGAGGTGGATTTACTAACCTAAATGGCCCTGAATGAGTGCGTGTGTGCATGCACCCTGTGATGGATTGGTGCACTGTCCTAGGCGTACGCTGACTTTCAGTGAGACATAGGCTCTGGGTCACAGTGAAATAGGCTTGCTGTTGGAATAGTCCTGACTGTCTAGTTGGGAAATTGGTTTTAACTGGTCACATTAATGAAATTACAGTTTATGACTATCTCCAAATTCACAGATCTTTTTCTACTTTTCATGAATTCTTCGGCTCTACTGGAATATGTACAGCAGCGACACCTCATGGAAAGTCGTATGTACCACATTAACGAGGAATGTTGCTTAGCTTTGCCGTGGCTCTGCTTATAATGATTAACCAGCTCAAGCTGTTTTAACGCAGCCATATTTAAGAAACACCGACCAATCTGATCATAAATATTTTATTTTCGAAAACAACAAAATCAAAATGTGGAGGTGGTACAATAACTGCTTCGTATATCGTAGTGTGACTTTACGCTGAGAAATGGACAATAACACAGCTATGCATGATTTGAGATGTTTTGCAAAAAACATGTTTTTCTAAATGATTTTAACCTGCTGATTTCGAAAATGACCTCCGTTCTCTACCACGTAGGGTTTGCCTAATATTTTATGAAATTCAGTGATGCTTACTTTTCGGTAAATTCGGAATTTTAGTGGTCTGGCACAAGCCCAAAAATCATGTTGATGGCTACTGCTTTTGCATGGTAAATACTAGTGGGTACAATCCAAAGAATAAAAAGGAAATATTTTGTCTGAATTTGCCTTATGCATTGAGTACGGTGATTCACGATGACAACATTCCTGTACCAGTACCAAAAAATATTGTGAATTGTTTCAGTGCTGCTGTTCGATCATCCGATCTCATTTGCACATCCCAGCAGCATCCTGTAAATAGTTGCGTGTCACCATCAGTGTGTATACAAGTGAAAATGCATACCTTCTACCCCCTCCCCACCCCGGTTCCCCAGCATGAGTGTGTTTCAGGTGATTGGTGTGCACGTTGCCTGAGTCCTTAATAGATTTTTTTTTTATTTTTTATGACAATAATAAATCGTTAAAAGTGACATTTTAATACTCCAATTGGCTAAAGAAGGCTCTAAAAAGGAAAGTGATCTAAAATGTGGAGCACTAAAGGGCACGCCCCATGAAAACCTTCAACACCCGTGAGACATGTACTCAACCAGTAGTGCTCCACTTACCTTTGCAGGTAAAATAGTGTCACCTTAAGAGACTGATGGGACCTACAGATCAAGGAGGCCCTTCCACCTCTCCTTTACCACAATATCTATATTGAATATCTA
>JABJVR010000473.1:0-10112 GCA_025773905.1 Chitala chitala | reverse complement strand
AACCCATCTGACATGAACTAACTCAATCTGTCCTAAACCCATCTGACATGAACTAACTCAATCTGTCCTAAACCCATTTGACATGAACTAACTCAATCTGTCCTAAACCCATCTGACATGAACTAACTCAATCTGTCCTTGGCTGTATTTCTTTGTACAGCCACCAGATAACAGAAATAAAGCCTTACGTGGTCTTTCATCTTTGAATCATTTTTTACTCAACACTAAAACAGTTACAACCTTAATTTAAATTTAAAACCTGGGATACTTATGAAATTCACAGAAAGCCATGGTAAACTCTTATCTCTGCTTAATAAAGTGATATGGCTTTATCAGAGTATGAAGTGTTTATTTTCCTGTATCGTGACGTCCCATGTCCTAACCAATCACAAATACAAACAAGGACCCCAATTTTTTGTCTTTTGTTTGCCCAAGTATTACACTCGTGTTTATTTTTTTCAGCTATGAGAATGAAATATAGAATACAGCATCAAAATTAAGTGATAACATGATGCTTAATGGGGAATTTAAATGTTGCTTTTTCCCATGAGAAACTTGTGTTACTTTTTACTATCTTGATAAGGTCAGAGGGTGAATGGTCTTGGTAACTGTGCTTGTCTGACTTGTCTTTCAAGACACTTGTCAGCCTCTTACCTCCTGCACTGTATATTCTGTTGGAGGATAGGTGGGTGGAGTCTCTCTGGAAGCACCACCCCCATTTCTGACCCCTCTTTTCTTTTCCCCTCCCACTCCTCCACCTAGACCTACAGTTGGACTACTCCCTCACAGATGATTTCTGCAGAAACCACTTCCTGGTGGGGCTGCTGCTTCGTGAGGTGAGCGGAGCTTTTCAGGAGTTCCGTGAAGTCCGCCAGGTGGCCATCCAGGTGCTCAAGAGCCTAATGATCAAGCACACTTTTGATGACCGCTATGCCTCCAAGGTGATCAGATCTTTCTACTTACATTTTTTTTTTCCAGTTTGGGCAGCAAGTTGTTTGCTGGTTAGAGACACAGACCGCCCAGCCTGCCACACTAATCCTCTGATTACATGCATATATTAATCAGCATCTGAGATGTTCCTCAGAACATAAAGAGGTAGTGCCATGAGATGAGATGTATACTGACAGCATGTCGGTTATGGAGAAGACCACATATCATAAAGTCTGCTGGTTAGAAGCTTACTGTTTGTGCCAAAATTTGCTCAGATTATGTCCACCTGAATAAATGGGTTATGTTGGAAATCACACACATAACGTACACACAAACATATTAGGTAGCTACAGGTAAATGTCCTTTTGTTCATTTTTGATAATAAAATTTTTTTGCACCGACACACCCAAAAATTTGACAAACTTCTTAATATAATATTTAGTGTGAATCTCACAAGTGCACATGATACAAACCCTGGCAGAGACACTTGTGTTTGACAAGCACTCCCAAAGCATGTCTTTGTTGGACACTGTGTTTCTGACGACTGGTTGTTCGATGTCATGCCATCTTTCAGAGTCAGCAGGCGAGGCTTGTTACCCTCTATCTGCCCCTTTTCGGCTTGCTCCAAGAGAACGTGCACCGGCTCAACATGAAGGAGGTGTCCCCCTTCACTCTCAGTCACTCAAACAATGTAAGTCTGCCACCTAGTGTCCAAATGGAGGACCACAGCCTCACACCTGCACTGAATTCATGACTGATTCTTTTTTTCAGAACAGGAGAGATGAACTCCTCACCAATGCCGTGACACCCCCACAGAGACCCGGCAGCAGCTTGGACACCAGCCTGCAAAGGGATTTGTTTGGAGTCATTTCCAGCACAGGTGAGTTACTGAGAGGCCTTATTTGGAAACTGCTTGTCCAGCAGTTTGGTTTCCTAACATGCCATTTCAGGGCATGCTCACCTGTTTTGGCCCCTCCCCCTGCCCTCTCCACAGCTTCCCTGCATGGCACCTCAACTCCCAACGTTAGTGCTGTGAACCATGCCGACTCCCGCGGCTCCCTCATCAGCACCGACTCTGGCAGCAGCCTTCTGGAGAAAGGCAGTGAGAACACCAACTCCCTGGATAAGGTAGTTAGCCAAGTCCCTCACAGCCTGTCTGCTGCCCAGCAGCCCTCAGACGCTGTTCCACAGCACAGAAAGTCCGTGGCCCAAACTCTCCTTGACGGCTTGACAACTTCTCCTGATGTATTATTTCAGGAATTGGGACGCTGGTCCCATGTTAGCTTTGTGCCCATGCTCTGAAGCAGACAGTAGCAGTATAGCAGTGTGAGAGAGGCTTTCACTGTATATAGGCTCATAAGTCCTATTTCACAAAAACGCTGTGTTGGGGGTCTGTGTTGTTCTACAGCAAGGATTTATAAAAGGAAGTTATTGAGAGCAGGACTTACCACTAACAGCAAACCCACACGTAGCAGTTAGCCCAAAAAGACTGGGGGTCTTGGGTGGTGTTATCTGTTAGTTAATTCTGCCTGTTCCCATCGCCCCCTCCTGCACTGCTGACAGAAGGTGCGCTACGCCAGGAGACATTCAACCTTTGTTGTGCACCACGCCCACATTACTGAGGATACCGCGGTAATCCCCCCTCCCCTCCCCATATCAAGTGTGCCACAGTGGACTGTGATCATAGCCCCCACCTTGTTAGAGACCCTGTTCTCCTTGCTGACTCTCTCCCAGTCACCCTGGTCCTGTGTGCTGAGCCCACTCTACCACCCAGACCTTTGGGTAGCACAAAGCGACATGTTAACTTGTAAACATCTGTGGTTAATTTGTAAACATCTGTGGTTAGTTTGTAAACATCCGTGGTCAATTTGTAAACATCTCTGTTCACGAAGGCGACAGTGATGTACGCATTGGGAGAGGTGTTTTTGAGATGGTGCCGTGACCCGGAATGTTTGACCCACAAAGTGCATCTCCCTGTTCCCTTTAGAACCAGCGTGCCTCAACTTTAGGCAGCAATCTCCTACGCTGTGACAAGCTAGACCAGGCTGAGGTCAAGAGCCTGCTCATGTGTTTTCTGCATGTGCTCAAGAGCATGTCTGAAGGTAACGTAACCGGCCTGTTACTGTTCCTGTCCAATGTAGGTGAGTTGGACACACGGCAGATGAAGCAGATTTCTAGTTGTGTACAACCTCAGTTGTAAAACATTCTTGTAGTTGCTGCAGTAGAATGTATAGGGCTAGATTTAGGCACAAATTTGAAGAGTCCACTTAAAAATTCACTAACTTGTGCTTGTAGTTGAGATGTGTAAGATCAGGGTTCTGGGGGCTGAGCTGAGTTTACTGGGCGTACTGCAGACAGCGGGCGTACTGCAGACAGCAGGCGTACTGCAGACAGTGGGTGTACTGCAGACAGCGGGTCCTTTCAGCCCATGTGCTCTCCGTCTCTCACAGATGCACTGATTGCTTACTGGCACAGGTCCAGCCAGGCTGAGCTGATGGGATTCTTCACACTGGTAGAGTGAGTTCCAGCCTCCAGCTACGTTCTCACCTTGACATCCAAGTGGATCCACCCACAGGGACATGTCAACACTGTCTGGCAGTTTCAGTTCTGACACTTAAACTGTCTCATCTATAAAACAAGATCATACCAAAGCTGTGACAGAATAGATGTTTAATATCTCTTGTAATATCAGAGCATGGGTCTTACATCTCCACCATGAGGATCTCTAAGTCTGAAGCAGTTCTTCTTCCTACATCATTTAGTGTAAAACTGGGACAAGTGTGTGTCCCAGTTTTCACACTTGAGTTCTGTTATGGAGTCTTACTGTGAGAACATCTTACAGGGACACTTTTCGCTCAAAGTACCACTCTTTTAATTAGAAATTGTGCCACTCTTTCTCTCTGTGTAGAATCTGTCTTCATCAGTTTCGATACATGGGGAAAAGACACATTGCCAGGTAAGATCTACCTCATTTCCTTGGATGTTGACGGCACCATGGCAACAGGATGCTATGGTGCAATGGTTACATGGTTATACTGAATTGCAGTGCTGCAGCCTGTATAGCCTCTTATCATGTGGGATAATGTTAAAGACACTGGAAATGTTGAGCTCGTTTTACAGTGATTCTTGTGTCAGTTTTCTTCTTGAAAAAAAATAGTCAGTGGGATGTTTTAAGGATTTTAGTTTACTTTGTAGATTAGAACTGACCAAGAATCAGATAACGGTTGATTTCTAATTTTACACACCTTAGATGTTTAAAATGTTATTTGGTGCTTTGTGTCAGTGCTTTATATGGAAGATCAGTTCTCCAGAAGGCACTTAAATACACACACACACACACACACACACACACACACACACACACACACACACACACTCCTCTTCAGTTCATGCATGTCTCTCTGACACTGTTAATTTTGCAATGTGGGTGCCCCTGTAGTCTTTAACCTACATCCACCTCTGTGTCGTTCCTTTGTGCTCAAACGCTGGCGAGTTTAAAACAGTAAAAAATAAAGTGTGCCTTGGCTCCTGTCCCCTACTGCTGTGGTAAGATCTCACTCATTCCAAGTTGGACGTTCTCTGAGAACATGTGTGTCTTTATGCCATATGCTGTTTCCCACTCCCATGGCAATGAACCATGCGTTGTTGCCTGCATGCCAGATCCCCTGCCTTGCATGGTCCTGCTTTCTGACTGTATCTGAGCCTGTAGAAGACAACTCTGTCCTGATGCATGAACCAATGCAGCTGCCATTAGTCTGGTGCAGCATGCGCTGACTCACAAGCACCCGTGCCATGACCAGTGTTCTTAAGCAGACTAGCAGAAAGCAGATCAACACTCTAGTGTTCCTACCTAGACTGCTCTCACACTTTTTGAACCGCTGGCCCATGGAGGCATGTTCCCTAACCTGCTGGCTAACCACGCCCCCTGCTCTGTGTCCCGTCTCCTCATCAGAAACCCGGACGGGCCAAGCCCCGTGGGGCACGAGCGCAAGTCTCTCACCCTGCCTGTGTCCCGCAGCAGGGCGGGGATTCTGCATGCACGCTTACAACAGCTCAACAGCCTGGATAACTCTTATACTTACAACCACAGTAAGTGCTGCATCTTCCTCCTGAACCTGCCTCTCTGGCTGCCTGCTCCTCCTCCTCATGCTCCACCTCTTTCTGACCGTGCTCTCCTTGCGTGTGCTTCTTCAATCGGTCCGTTTTGACAGCTGTTAGGTCAACACTAACTGAGGTTATTAGAAAGAGTTCCATCGATACGTACGTATTTTTTCATGTAATTTGTTTTCTTAAATGTCTGCCCAACTGAAATATTTTTAAAATCAATACAGTTAAATCTGTTTTTCTTGCACAGTTTGTGGATGACAGTTGGTTGTGGCCAGATCTATGTCATTTGCTGTAAGCATTTTGCCATTACGGAGACCAACTCGTTGTCCGACCAGAGAACCAAGTCAAAAAAACATTCCATTCTCCAGAACAGGGGTCTGAAGCCTGTCTTTGGGGAAAAGTGCTGTGAGCCTGTTCTCTGTTAAAGGTATTTACCAGGAGCTGCTCTGGTGAAGATCAGGTTAAGCTGCAGTAGACTTTGGTTTCGGTCATGAGTAGTTTGACTGAGGTGTCCTCAGTCATGGGGAGTTTGATTAAGGTGGTCTTCAGTCACGGGGGGCTTCCTTAGGGTGGTCTTCAGCCATGCTTTCACCTCATTGAAGCAGCTTTCTCTGTGTTTCCAGCGTAAGAAAGATATCAAGTATTCTTGGAATTTCTGTAGAACATGGTAAGCGCAGGCTGGGTCAGAAGACATCTCGTGAGCCGAGCAAAGCTCTTCATGGCAGAGTTAGGAGCATGACACGCAGGCTGGGAATGTGCCTTCTACTCCTCATCATTGTCCTCCATGTTCTTACCCCACAGCCCCTTCTTATTGGCTGCCGCGCTGGTTACCACTGGGTTAACCGAGACAGCCCGCTATTCTAAACCTCCCATTTCTGACATTTCTACTTCTTCTAAGTTCTTCTACAGAATGATTATCTGAAGTATTTCCATTTGCTCATTTTGAGCTCCATTATATCTCGGGCTTTTAATGCTTTTGGCCATGAAACCATGACAATAACCCCAGTTTGTAAATTTCCATTGACCTAACAGAAGCAGCGTGAATGACCACCCTGATGTGGTGTGTGTGTGTGTGTGTGTGTGTGTGTGTGTGTGTGTTTTGTACAGCCTACTCACACTCAGATGCTGATGTGCTGAGCCAGTCCCTGCTGGAGGGTAGCATGGCCACTGAGGTGTGCCTGACTGTGTTAGATACCTTGACCACCTTCATCACCAGCTTCAAGGTATTCATCTTCCTCTTCATGTTAGTTTTTTTTTTTTTACATAACTGAACAGGCACGGGGAATTCTTTAGAAATTTGATGTTGGTTTGTATTGTAAGCATCAACTTGTCACTTCTCGTAGAGGTTGTTTGCTGTTGTACCTTTAAGTTGGATACATGAATTAGATGAGTAAACTCGTAAGGTGTAAATAACAACAATATAAGTTTTATATAAAAGTGCTGTCTTAGCAATACGGTGGAAGTAATAACAGTATTACAGACTGCTGGTGTAGATTCCAAGATGACATCTAGACCTTCAGAAATGTAATTAAATCAAAGGACTTCATTGGTATTATAGCAAAGGCAACTGAAAGACACAAGGTTAATTGATTAAAGTCAGAAGCATCAAAATATAAAATGTCACAGAGCATAAATACC
The DNA here is from genome assembly GCA_025773905.1 of Chitala chitala. NCBI lineage: Eukaryota > Metazoa > Chordata > Actinopteri > Osteoglossiformes > Notopteridae > Chitala > Chitala chitala. The sequence goes on along the minus strand of JABJVR010000473.1, from coordinate 3,437 downwards.
ACGTGAACAGTGTGTGTGTGTGTTGTTTCCTCTCTGACCTGACATGCTCTTTGTTGCTGATTACATCCATCCTGAGCTGTGAGGGGAGTTCCTCACAGGATGTCCTGCTTCCATAGACTCAGCTGTGTGCAGACAATGGCCAAAGCCCACTGATGAAGAAGGTCTTCAGGGTCCATCTCTGCTTTCTTCAGATAAACCAGTCTGAAGCTGCTCTCAGACAGGTCTTCGCCTCCTTGCGCAACTTCATCTGCAAGGTGAGGCCCGTTGAGGCAAGGTGAAGGTTCATGAGAAGCTGCAGATCTTGTGAAATGTGTCTTCTCAGCCAGAGATTCTGATTGGATTAGTGGAGCATCTGAAGCTCAAAACTAATAAACAGTAAAATGCAATTTGACATATAATGCTGGATGAATCAGCATTGGTAAAAAGGTGTCAGTAGAATCTTCTCTCACCTGCCCTGTTCCTTGAACTCGCTCTGCTTCTCCTCCTGTCCTGTTGCTTGATCTCACTCCGCTTCTCTTCTCTTCCCAGTTCCCCTGCACCTTCTTCCAGGGCCGTGCTGACATGTGTGCCGCACTGTGCTATGAGGTGCTCAGGTGCTGCCACTCCAAGCTCAGCTCCATCCGCACCGATGCTGCCCGTCTTCTCTACTTCCTCATGAAGAGCAACTTTGAGTACACAGGCCGCAAGTCCTTTGTCCGCACACACCTGCAGGTGAGGTGGGGGTGTGTGTGTGTTGGGGGGTTCCAGCATGCTGGCACATGGAGCATCCCACCTTGAACTATGGAGTGTGACCATTGCTTTGGCCCTTACCTGTGTCAGGTGGTGATCGCCGTGAGTCAGCTGATTGCTGATGTCGTCGGGATTGGAGGGACACGGTTCCAGCAATCTCTTTCCATCATCAACACCTGTGCCAGCAGTGACTGGCCCGTGAAGGTCAGTGAAGGTCACCAAGTCCCAAGAACACAGGGGTGCTAAATATGGGTTATCGTTATGACATACACAAAAACCTGGTATGTCATCACAGAACACGGCCTTCCCATCAGAAGTGAAGGATCTGACGAAGAAGATCCGCACGGTTTTGATGGCCACGGCCCAGATGAAGGAGCATGAGGGCGACCCAGAGATGCTGGTGGACCTGCAGTACAGTCTGGCCAAGTCGTACGCCAGCACACCTGAGCTGCGAAAGACCTGGCTGGATAGCATGGCGCGCATCCATGTCAAGAACGGTGATCTGTCCGAGGTCAGTGCAGGCAGACAACACCTGACATACTTACACCAATCACCCACACCTGGCTGCCCTGATCACCCACACCTGGCTGCCCTGATCACCCACACCTGGTTGCCCTGATCACCCACACCAGATCACACTGATCACCCACACCTGACTGCCCTGATCACCTGACTGCCCTGATCACCCACACCTGACTGCTCTGATCACCCACACCTGATTACACTGATCACCCACACCTGACTGCCCTGGTCACCCACACCTGATTACACTGATCACCCACACCTGACTGCCCTGGTCATCTGACTGCCCTGGTCACCCACACCTGACAGACCTGATCACCTGATTGCCTTGATCACCTGACTGCCCTGATCACCCACCCCAGGCATTATGTGACCTGCACTAACATGCTCTTGTCCCACAGGCTGCCATGTGCTGTGTCCATGTTGCTGCCTTGGTGGCTGAATACCTCCGCAGGAAAGGTACTTTTGGTACTTCTGGTACTTTTTCCCCTCCAGAAACAACCCCTGCCATCCTTATAAAAAGATTTTAAGTGCAGTGTTTGCTGTTCTGCTACTCACAGAGTCCTTACAGAAATTCAGAGCTGAGTTATAGGGATTGTCCAGTTCTGGAGCTGGTGTTTGTTGGGTTACTGCACACGCTTTGGGAAAAGCTGTTGGACAGTTGGAGTATGGAGTCACTCAGTCACTGTGCTCCCTGTGGTAGGAATGTTCAGTCAGGGCTGCTCCGCGTTCCGCGTGGTCACGCCCAACATCGACGAAGAGGCGTCCATGATGGAGGATGTGGGCATGCAGGACGTCCACTTCAACGAGGTGCGATTGTGATGCTTCCATAGTTACCATGTCTGTTGATGATGCTGCTGTGCATACAATGGGTTATATGACACATCGGGGCTGGGGACGTGAAACAATCTTAGCACAAGCTGAAAATAGCACAAGTTGTACAAAATCCATTTTTTCCCATATTTGCTTGTTTATATCTGAAAGATAAAATGTTTTGATGATCATTCATCTTTGAAGTGTTTAAAATGATTTATACAGCTTTTGATTTTATGCATCTGAAATGTTTGTTTTTATTTATTAAGGACAAAGCTTTTATTACGTGGTTATGGTGAGCCCCCTGTGGTCATTACACATAACTGCATTTCATGGCTTCAGGACGTGCTGATGGAGCTGGTGGAAGAGTGTGCGGACGGCCTGTGGAAGGCAGAGCGCTACGAGCTCATCTCCGACATCTACAAGCTTATCATCCCCATCTACGAAAAACGCAGGAATTTCGAGGTGTCCGATCTCTGTGCAGTGTCATAAACGCATTCTGTGGGAACATTGTGCATGTTCAGATTCAGTAGCCGCACAGCAAACTCATTGCAGCGGCCTGGCTGTGGGCTCACTGCACTGCCTCTGTGTGTTGTGTGTTGTGTGTGTGGACACAGAAACTGGCTCACCTGTACGACACGCTGCACCGCGCCTACAGCAAGGTAACGGAAGTGGTGCACACAGGAAAGAGGCTCCTTGGAACCTACTTCAGAGTGGCCTTTTTTGGGCAGGTGAGGCTCCGCCCCCTCAGGAACGGGATCATGGGAGGAGGGCATAGCAACTAGCACCTTGCCACCATGAAAACACCATCAGCTGACCAGCTTCAGCAAACCATCACATTCAGCTCGAAGTGGTAGCGTACTCAGAGACAAGTAACTGCACTATTCATTACTTCGGTCTGCCCTAACCTCATACTGACATATTATTTACACATATTTTAGAGCACTTTAAAGGTTCCTGTCATTGCCTTATTCCATTAAACACTCATCAAACTGAGAGTACTGCTGTCAGCTGCACTGTAAAACATGCATGTATCTTTCCTGGTAGCCTGAGGCATGTCGTCATATAACCCCATCTTTCTGCTCTGTCTCTCTCCGTCTTCGTGACAGGCTGCGGTAAGTTGTGTTGCTGTCTGCTCTTCCTCAGTGGTGTGGAGCTGTGGTGTGAGACGTCTCTCTTTTCAGCCTTTCTCTCCCCAGCCACTCTGCTGGTCTGTACAGTTCCTGCCCATTGTCAGTGACTAACCACCATGACTCTCTCTTACTGTTGCAGCAGCACATGTAGCTGAGAGACACCAGTCCAACTTGGCCTGGCTGATACCATTAACATGTAGCTGAGCGACACCAGTCCAACTTGGCCTGGTTGATACCATT
>JABJVR010000472.1:0-21075 GCA_025773905.1 Chitala chitala | reverse complement strand
TTTTTTTGCCATTTTAATTTTTTGTGCTTTTACCTTTTATTGTACCTTCCGTACACCATGATTGGAAAAAGGTTCCTTTACCGTTTTTACCATTAATTCATAAATGTATTGTGGAATTTTGACTACCCATCTTTGTTGGTCTTGCATATTAATTTGCATTTAGTGTTTTATTCTTGCCTCGATTGAAGTGTGGCTGTTAATACTGTGAGCTGTGAAGCAGACTATGCTCTGTAATTCACAAACTGTAAACTGAGAAGGCCCTTTTTCCTTATTCATAGGCAATGTAACTCCAGCGCATTACGACGAACAACAGAACTTTTTTGCACAAATTAAAGGTTACAAGAGATGCATCCTTTTCCCGCCTGATCAGTTTGAGTGCCTTTATCCATTCCCTGTTCATCATCCCTGTGATAGACAAAGTCAGGTAAATTGCATCTCTGCAAGCAGTAAAAGACAGAAAAAGCTTTAAGTTGGAATGTATTGTATTGTCTTTTTTTTAACCTGAAAATTACTTTTGCATTTTAGGTTGATTTTGAGAATCCTGACTATGAGAAGTTTCCTAATTTCAAAAACATCCTTGGGTATGAGACCGTTGTAGGCCCCGGAGATGTGCTGTATATTCCCATGTACTGGTAAGAGCTTGTCTACAACTGCTAGTCAGAATACTGTTTATTACAGTTCAGTACCATGTAGGTTGTCAGTTTCTTTGTCAGAGTTCATTCCGTGTTTGTTTAATATGCTGATTGATAAAATTTGAGTAATTCAGATGCAGAAGCTGACCTTCAGTGCTTAAGCTTTTCCTAGTCAGCGTGTCCTCATTAGCCAAACGCTTTCCATGTGCTCACTACGAGATTGTGTGTAATTTGAAGCGAGATGTTCAGACTAAAGTACAACTTTTGCTTTTGGTACATGGTGCTTATGTAAGAACGATCATTTATTTTTTGTTTGTTTTTCAAATGTTATAGGTGGCATCACATTGAGTCCTTATTAAACGGAGGAGTGACGATCACGGTCAACTTTTGGTATAAGGTGTGTAACTATTGGTATGAGAAACAAAAATGTTTCTTTGCATTTAAATCTGCAGTTCATTAATAAAGATTTTAATGTTTCTGTAGGGAGCACCAACTCCGAAAAGGATAGAGTATCCTCTGAAGGCTCATCAGAAGGTGGCCATAATGAGGAACATAGAGAAGATGCTGGGAGAAGCTTTGGGGAACCCACACGAGGTGCGGGCCATCAAACACAACACACTGGTGCCTTTCCTTAATTTGTCAGATTTAGGTTTCTTACCGTGTGATGCTAACAGTACTTATGACCGTATGGATGTATGTTTTGATCCTATGCTGGGCTGATCTTGGTCTGGGGAAGAGAGTGTTCATGAGGGCAGGCTGGAATACGGAGAAGTATCAGAAGTACATGGTGAACTGGAGGATGCGAAGAGGACTGTGTTGTAGATGTGTTCTTTTCTACGACTGGAGTATAGTTATGTGTTGGGAGGTGGACTTCTCAGAGGAAGATGATCATTGTTGAAAACATTTGTCAGATGAATTTGCTTCAAGTATGGTAGAAAAAGTAATCTTACAAAAGGTGCAGGTTAGTATAAGGAAGTTTGGAAAAAAAATAAAAAGGACAGGTGAGCAGAACTAACTTTTCACAATTGTCAAAATTGAACAAGGACAGTGTAGAAAACTGCAACGTTGTTATCAGTAAACATTTGTGTTATTTGCATAGCATTCTTGACTCAGGAAATGCATCATTTACATGCCTTACTGAGGATTGTGTCTTGCTAAATACAAAAGACCCTTTATAAAGACTAATCTGCTGAAACAGTGTGGTGTCCTGTCTGGAAGAAGACAACCATAAAACCTCTGACATATGATTCACGCGGCAGGGGTGGTGTCCAAATTTGATGCATTACCATGTTTGACAGTTTTAGGAAGACCAGCTACATGGGTCTGTCGGTACAATGCCATGTGACATCTTGTTCAGGGAAGTAGATGCAGTTGCTATAGCAATATGCCAAGCACACACAGGACTCGTAAGACAGGCTATAGCTGTCAGTCCACCAGTGATGCACTGCCTCATTCTTCAGGTTTTTTTCTATTAAAAAATTGATTCAAAAATTAAATGTGAGTAAATTAGAGCTTTTTTACATTGTTGAGGGAAAAATAAGTGTTGGATATAGGCTGGCCCCTGTCCTGCCACCTGCTCTGTTTCTGTACCTCTGTGACATTTTCACCATTCTGAAGATGACCGATCATATGATTTTTAACTGTAGTTCTGTAAACATTTTCAGAAAACATTATTACTTGAAACCACATTTAATTGGTTGTCATGTTTTGAATCTAAAGTGACTTTCTGTTGTATAGAAAACTGTTAACAATAATAACATTAGCAACAGCATTGGTAGTGTTAGTAATTTCAAATTGTGGTCACCCCCACATATCAACACAATAATTAACATTTTTTGTGCGTTTTTTTTTTTTTTTTTTCTCAGGTTGGACCGTTGTTGAACACGATGATCAAGGGGAGATATGAGGAGAATACCAGTTAGTGTTCTGGCTGCTCCGTCCTGCTTCAGGGCCGTAATCTCCGTTTGTGTACGCATGTAGATGTACTCGGTGCAAGTACAGCCTCAGCAAGCACAGCCTCAGCAAGCACAGCCTCGTTGCCTGTCCATCACTCTTCATTTTGTCATTGAAGTCATTGTAAATATTCTGGCTCTAAGTAGTAACAAAAAAAATCCCTGTCCACATGAAAGCTTTGTGGTTGGTGGTAAATTAGGTAGAAAAATGGGAGAAAATCAAATGACTGTTGCCAGTGATCATCTTTTGAGTAAAAGAAGCCCTGTGGTTCTTTCATTAAATGCTGATCAATCTTTGGTCAAATGGAAGCTATTAAAGTATACGGTATTTTTAAAATTAAATCTTCAGGTGTTTCGTTCATTTTTAAGTTACATTTATTTAGAGCGACGTTGTTTATGTTAACCACTTAAGGACAGAATAAGTTCTAAAAATGTAAGCTCCTAGTAAGAGGTATTGCAATGCATGTTAGCAGTACTCTGTAAAGTGTTAAATCTAAGGTCACTGTGATGTTTGAACTAAGCAGAGGGTCACACCGTATTTAGTGTTACTTGTGAAGTAACGACATGTTTCCAACATCTGAATCTGAGGCAATGTTTCATGTTGGCGTAACAGTTTGTTTTGGTTGCTAGGAAAATGTGCATTTCAAAAGCACTTAACAGAATGTTGTCTTGTAAATGTTTTCAGATAACCTGTTGATAAAGTTTGTTAAACAGAAATTTAGTAAATTTTATAAATAATGTTCAGCATAGGTTTGGCTGTCTTGTGTACAGTAATTTTTCTACTTCAGACCGTGGGTATTTAACCCATTTTTGTTTCTGTATTGTTTGTCTACAGTGAAATCTTTTTTTTTTTCCTCAGATTTTATTTAAATTATATTACAGTTCAAGGTACAAGGTAATCATGGCTGAAATAGATTTGAAGGAATAATTTACCATATCTCAAGATTATGGAGGGGTTGCATAGAAAGTCCTATGTCCTCAGGGAGAATTGTGGTCTCATCATTACTTGTAAGTAAATGTAATAACAGAAATACAAAGATTATACATTTTTTTGTCATACTTGATCTTCCATATGGCTGAAATGGGGCTGAAAGTGATTGAAGGTGTTTGTACAATTTAACGTGTCTCTGATGAATGTTAAAGTTTTATTACTGTAAAATCATAACCTGTTTTGCTTCTGACCTCTGTTTATAAAACACTTCAATATAAAATTCTCATATTTATCGTTTGACTTCATGGTATGCCTTTTAGCCTCAGTTTATGGAGTGTTAAAACGGTAGTTAGGATAAGTAGCTAAAATGAATTGATCTGAGAAATTAAAGTAGCAAGAAGTGTGTATATTGATCTTCCAAACACCTATTGTTTCTAAGCCCATAGTGGTTACTGAAATGTTTGATTTGTGTGGGTTTCAGTGTACTGGGAATTTTAAAGGATTTACAGCATTAAGGATCTTCACAGCACTGACAAGTCATACATATGAAATACACATTTCATATATTTATATACGATAATATACATTTCATATGTATTATACATTAAGTGTAAACTTCATTTTATTCTTTAAACCAGTTATCTTTGAATCACATATATTTGACACTGGAGTATGAAAGTATGCCAATAATTGTGTACTGACATTGGGAGAAATGTGGACAACAGAAATGACAGCTGGTACTGTGAACAGTATAGTGATATTGTAAACATTTCATTCACTTGTATTACGAATTTACTAGTTGAAACAGTATGGATACATAGATTTGTTTGGTTGAATTAGCTTGCCTTCTGTGCATTAAGATACAGGAATATTTCTTTATTCTTCTGGCATATAAAACATTTTAATGAGTGCTTTAAATATGCAAAAATGTTGTTGGATCAAACCAATCGTTTTTCCCCTCATTTCAGAAATTATTCAAATTCAGAAAAATCAGTTGCTTTCGCAACTGCAGTGCCATTACTGTTTTGTTTTGAAATAAAGTATAAGAAAATGTAATATGCAATGACTTTTTTCCCTCTCTTGTCTATTGCATACTATACATATTAAAATCTATATAAATGGTTCCAGTGAGGTTCCAAACACATTCAAATGAAATGCATTCTGTGGTTGTGTAATGAAGAACATTAAAGAAACACCTGAGCCACTGCCCCATTGAAATAATTTGCATCGTAACAATGAAGAAATGTCATTTACGACATCTGGGCATGTAAAAGCAGTGAAAGTGGCGTTGGGTACCATGCTTGACTTTTATTTCGCTTCTCCAAATGAGTGTTTGTGTGAGCATGTCTAGAAGAACACTTTTTCCCCAGCAGTGGAGCCCACTTGTTCCTGTACTGTGCAGATTCCACTGTGGTTCATGATAACCAACATATACTCTTACTCCACTCGGTCCCTGCTCTTCACCTTCTTGCATAGGCCCGTGAAATGTAATTTGAAAATCTTTATCTGATACCTGAATCACTTGTGCTGGATAATCTTGATAAACAAGAAGAATGCTTATAATTAATGACTCTTGAATTGTTGAATACTTATCACTATCCAAAGGTTGACCCAGAGTTCTTCCCATAAAGAAGATGTAAAGGTGATGAATTGTCCTCTAAGACTAATCTTTGTTTCATACATTTTTGATCGTAGTCTGAAAATGAAGTTAAAAGGCTTCTTTTGTGCAAATATCAAAGAAATGAAAATATGTAACATTCCCTATTACAGTAGAATAACACTGAGTGGGGATGGCAAACTACCTTGATAGTGTGCAGACGTAGGTCTTGATGCTAGCACCTCCATACTGGTAAAACTCAAGAGAGGTATGTGATCAAGTTTACTACTACAAGCGGACCACGTGAAGAATGGCGTATGCTGTGACATTAGAGGGGTGCTGTGTGGAATGTGTCTCATAACTGTGGGCAGCTGCGTTATTAAAGCTACTAAGGTAAAAAAAAATATTTTTTAAAAATCTGTGCATGCTGGGGACTATGCCAAGATTTCCTATTACTTCAGCAATTGGCACATACTTGTTCTGTTACTGAAATTATTTGCAGCATTTTAGAATTTGTGGGAGAACTGAGTCCAGGGTTACAAGACACAGAAAAAAACTGAAACAAGTTTTGTGTCAAAATAAAATGAGCACAAAATGAAAGGAATTTATAAGGGAATCATTGTCACTGTGTGAGCATGTTACTTTACTGTAAGCTTCCTCAAAGGTGTTGTAACAATGGGGACTTTATGTTTGTAATAATACTTTATTACTTTACTGTTAGTTCCAGGCAGACCGGAAGAAGAGGCACACAAGACAGCTAGAAAAGAAGATTGTTGTAATGTGTTAGCGAATATTTGAGTTGAAGAGAATAAAGAGCAGTTCAGGAAGAGATTAATCATGATCAAATTGTACATATGCAAACACACACACTACATATATACATCTGCGTGTAGACGTAGTGAAACAGGTGTGATCTTTGCACAGGCAGAAACAGTTTTCCCATTAAATCAAGGCTGCTCTGCTTCAGTCCAACAGGTATGCACACACACACATCACCTTATCAGTTTATTCTCATACTGTACTGGGAAATTTCACTCACATTCATGGGGAAAGCTAGAGGAAGATATCATGGTTGTTTTGTCCTTACTGATGGGTAATCAACTCTACTGTGATGTGCAATAAGTTCTCTACCAAAAGTGCTGAGGTTTGAGATGGTGGCACTATTCTGGACTGCCTGGTCCAACACCTCATGGACAGTGTATTAGGTTTCCCTTGTGCCCTTGTCCCCCTCCTTCCCAGTATGTCACTATAAAACAAGTGATGTCATTTGTGTCCCCATTTATTTGTTGCACCCCCCCAAAGTGAAATGCGATTTCCAACTCTGACCAGCACCTCTTAAAACCTTTCACACACCATTGTAAGAACCCCTTACATGTGTTGCCTAGTAACAGTTCATGCAGTTTGAATTAAGGCTGTAGTATTTGTCTAACTTAGTTTGTGATTGAGACCAATCAAATCAAATGTTGTCTCATCGAAAATGTTTCATTTTAGTGGACCAGCTTTTAATACTGCCTTAAAAAACTAAGAATTTCTTTATTTTAATGTGTCGTCTTCACCCTGCGAATCGAGCCCTATAATGCATAAATTGCACATAATTGTTTTTAATATAGCGCCTTTCACAACAAGTTGCCACAAAGCGCAATGCCCATTTATACACCCATATGCATAAAATACCGTACTATTTTAAAACTTTGCAATTAAAACACAAAGTGGCATAATTTGCTGCTTTGCCGAAACCTATAGGGAAGGAGTAGACCATCTTGAAGCTCATTTCTTGACTCGGGCCGGGACACCCCCGCAAAAACCGCGCGCGCTTCAGCGTTTGGCTCGTGCACGTTTCTGTCAGGGTAAGTAGAGGCTCCGCCAAATTTCAAAATAAAAGCAGCGCGCCGCAGCCCATCTGCCAGCGCGCTCCGTGCAGTCCTGCCAGCCTACCGACATGCCCTGGCTGTGCGTCCTGTGCACGTCTCCACCATTCATCTGCACACACTCGGCTGTTCGGGAGTAGAGCATTGCACATCTAATTAGCTAAATGGTGTGTGCGTAGTCGCTCACTCACCGATAAACATGAAGATTTGGTGATTTAGCGCGTTCACAGCAACAGTTCGGCAAAGCTTGTAGCTCACTTGTGCAGCGTTAGTGGGTTCGGTTGTAGTTTGGCGGCAACGCCGATTGCTTAGGAGTTTTAGCCAAGTAAGTACGTACAAATAACATGAACCGTGTAGAATAACACACCACATCGGATGTGTTGCATTTCTGCAGTTATGTATTAGCTCATAAAACTAATTAAACTCTCGTGGTTCTAGCGCGAAACTATAATCCATGCTGCATGGCTAGCTAGCTAAATAGCTGTGTGCTGCTGTCCTTTTGCATTGTGTCAGTTTAATAAAGCTAATTAAAACGACGTCTCTGTTAATAGTGATGCTTTTAAACATGTTATATTTTTTCATTTTTTTGCACGAACAGTTTTTTTTTCTCCCCATAACATGGAACATCATAAGATTATTCAAGACACGCTGAACGAGTTTGTCCAGTCTTGCATTCCTAACGCAGATTTAAGGTAGGATCCTGCTCTAAATTATTCAAACCCGTGTAAATATAATATTGGATATGGTGGAAGGTTTTAAATTGCTATTTAGTATTCTTAAACGCTGTGCAGTAAAATAATGAATCGAAGCGGTTTAATGTCGGCTGTTCTGTTCATTTTTTATAATTGCGTTAAAAGTGTGGAGGACCGTAGTGTTACCGTCATCACTTTATCTGTGTGTGTGTGTGTGTGTGTGTGTGTGTGTGTGTATGTGTGTGTGTGTTTTCAGTTCTCTGGATGACGTTTTGCTGTCGTACATAATCGCCGTGCTGGAGACCTTGGGCTCGGCTGACGGCGCAGAGGAGACCTTCGATGTAGATGCGTTTGTTGAGATGTTGGAAGCCTACATCCCAGGCTTCTCACAGATCGACAGGTTACAGCACCGTTACAGTGTAACTTGTGTGATTTGTTAAGAGATTGAAAGGTTACAGCACCGTTACAGTGTAACTTGTGTGATTTTGTTAAGAGACTGAAAGGTTACAGCACCGTTACACTGTAACTTGTGTGATTTTGTTAAGAAGTATTTATTGCATTTATTTTATTTTATTTATTTATTTTAAATGCAAGTTGATACAATGGAAGCAAAGTATTTCTATCAGCAAAATGTTTGCGTATTTAAAATTAAAAAATTTTGTCCACTATAAATGGATATAAATGTGTTGGTTTAAAGTAACATGGTACCAGATGTGCACAGCAAAACGAAATTGTGTTTTCCAGGCGCAGTACAATATCACATTTGTGCACATATGACAGACGACACAACTGGGGAAGAACTTAAATGCTAAAACTGTATTGTATCATTGTTTATTGTACATTGAAGACATTAATGTAGACGTGCGAGTTTTGCATTGCACACGGTACATATAATTGTACTGCCCACTGTCTGGTCTGACACATCCATTCAGACTGATGCTGTGGTTGAAATTAAGAAAGTGTGACCTTACTTTACAATCCTGGCGTTTATTGAATTAGAACATGTATATATTTTTTGGAGCTGTAGCATTAATCGCACCATTTTATTACTGTGCCGGTTTAGGAAGCAGTTTAAAATTTTATGCTACATTGTGTCGCATGTGGAGAATAACTTTATTTTTTTTTTACCCCAGTGTAAAAGTATGCGAAATGATGTTTAACCTGGCGTCAAAACTAGAAATGGCACGAGAAGCAGGTAAAATTGGTGTTGTGTAACAGTGGGAAAAAAACCCTAACTGTTTAAATCATGGGTAATATCTGTCTTTTTGGATAAGTTTGTTAGATAACTGCATGTAATCTGCGAGCACCTGTGCTATATTTTGCATAAAATAATAGATCACAATTGAATGTACAGTCAAACTCTGCATGCTGGTGGTTTTTATGTGTTTGGGATTTAAATGTTAATTCCAGAGCAACATGTTTGCATGTGTATTTCAAGACAACAGCCTACCAGGGAGCGAATTGAAGAAAACTGTGCTGAACAAAAGCAGTGTCTCACCTTGCGGATTTTCGATGCCTGAAACACAACATTTCTCAAAACCATCAGAAGGTGCAACAGCTAAGGTACGAAGTGCTGATCACAGGATTTATACTGTAGCATAGTGACCTGCAAGATTTTTTTAATATCTAACTTTGGCATGGTGTATTTACTCCAGTACATTTTTTAGAGCCAGAAACCAAATGCTATAGTGTTATTCATCGTAGGGTCGATATGAACGACCTTTGCATTGCCTGTTAGGAAAAACAGGACTAAGCTAAAGCTAAACCATTACTTGGCTGCAGTGCACTGATGATTAGAGTTTCTTTCTATAAAGTTTATAGGCTTTGAAACAAAGGACTTTCCACTGAGGAACGAGTATAGAACGACAAGATACAGAGGAAAGAACGAACTTGAGAAATGTAATGTTATTGTGTGGGGTGGTAGATGGTGTAGTAATGCACACAATCAACGTCTGCTGCTTGATTTTGTTTAATCCACAGGAGAGCGTCTGCAGGGCAGACGACCATGTGCAGCACCTGCTTGAAATGTTCCCAAAGTGCACTGTCTCAGAAGCTAGGAGCGCCTTATCCATCGCAAAGGGGGACATGGGGGAGGCCGTGCGGCTCATCGTAGAGGGAGACGTCCAGTTTAGTCACAGGCCTCCTGCTAACGTGAGTAGATGCCCAGTCTAGAATCAGAATCATCTTTATTACCAACTATGTTGTGCACAAGGAATTTGACTCCAGTTCAGTGGCTCTCAGTGTGCTTTTTAAGTCAACAAAAAGTGCAATAAATAAATAAAAATAGAATAAATGTGAGTTAACACCCAGCGCCGTATCGGGCCTTCCTGCTAACGCGAGTTAACGCCCGGCGCGGTCACAGGCCTTCCTGCTAACGCGAGTTAACGCCCGGCGCGGTCACGGGCCTTCCTGCTAACGCGAGTTAACCTTTACACATTACTGTGGAATGTCATGCATCCTGTTTTAGGAACAGTGTAGTCATATATTTACATCTACATTTATTCATTTAGCAGATGCTTTTGTCTAAAGGGACTTATAAGTGAGTTATAGTACACATGCATCTTAAAAACGAAGTCAGAAAATATGTGAGAATTCAGCTAACAGTAAGTGCTGTCCTGTAGTCAGAAGTGCACAAGATTCAGTTAAGCAGGATAGGGTCCAAATCAACTAAACGCGAAAATTAAATTGGGAATAACAAAAGGGACTCATAAACAGCGTGTAAACACAGGAACAGTAAAGAAGCAGAACAAAATGGATGTTTACGTGCCGTATGTGTTTTGGCTGCTCCACCAAATGTAGTGGGGTGACATCTTGAAGGAAAACTGAATTAAATACACAGCATAGAAACTCTTCATTTTGATTGCATATATGTGGGTGTAAATTATTTTGATTTGGTAAAAAAAAAAAAAAAAAAATTACATTTTAAACAGGTTTTAGTCAGAATATACATTTTCACTGCTCACTTTGTTGCAAATGAAAGAACTTTAAATCTTCAAAGGACAATAAAATTATTGTAGTTTCTAAAATGTAGAAAATGGAAATTTGCCACGCATGTAGAAACTGTAGAAGCCACTGGCCACAGGGAAGCCCTCCCTGTTTCTGAGAAGCGTGTCCAGCTATATTGTGTGTCTTTCTGGGTGCTTTATCTCAGTGGTGATATCTGTGAAGTCTGAAAGTCTATGTCACAATGTTGACCGCTGAGTTTGCTTAATGTCAGCACTGAACACTGATGCGCTGGGAGGACATATTCTTAGTAAAACAGCCTGTGGATAAACGCTTAAGGTTTCCGTGAACTCTGTGCGAAATCTATTTGCTGAAACACATTTCCAGCGGTAGCACTCTATGGAAGAAAAAAACTAAAGTGTAAATGCGTGTAAAATGAGAAAGGTGATTTCTGTGTTTATAAACAGGTTAAACATGGGAAAATACTGTCACCACAAGCTGATGAAGATCTGAAAGCAAGCATTCTCCATAAGTAAGGAATGGGTCAGTTTTTGCCTGACTTTAGTTCAGTCTGTTGTGCTCTTGTCCATTCCCAATGCCGTACCTGTGCTATACACACAACCTGAAATTGCAGAAGTTAAGGATGCTGCAGAACAGGGTTTTTTTAACCTTCAGCCATTTGGAGGTAAATGAATACTGATATTTTTTTTTCTTAGTTTTACATTAGTAGACCTAAACCAGGTAACAGATTAACATATTTGTTAATGTCAGTTCAAATTGTGTACACCTGGACACGCCCTGTAAAATACACTAATAAATGCTTGGATTCGTATTAATGGAATCACATATTTAAATGTTTTGCTTGCTTTGTTAAGGCTAATTAACATTTGATAAACAGCTTGCATTGTGATTCATGAATTCATTAAAATTCCCCTGGTCTGTGTGGTGCCTTTATTGTCAGGTTTTAAGATGTTTTTTTCCGTACAGGTATATGTTGGTAGATGATGAGGAAGATAAGAAGATCCACAGGCCAGTAATACCTAAAGATGCAAGTATTTTCTTCTTGTTTTCAAACTTAATGCAGAAATTTTGTGGGTGTGTACCACATGTCAAAGACAGAACTAGTGAAGGTGGTATTGTACCCAGTTTTAATTTGGAATAAATAATATGAAATATTAAAAGAAAGAATGTAATGTTTACGTATCCCTTTTTTCTACACTAAATTTTTGGATGAAAGAGGTTTCCAAGTTTATTAATTTTACAAAGAAAGAAGAATTGACTAAAATGAGAGCGAGGTGCATTTGGACATAACCGTCCGTCCACCCACTGACCCGTTATCTCTTTTGCAGGCACCCAAGAAGCTGGTGCGTTACCATGACAACCAGGTGGTGTCGACCAAAGGGGAGAAATACCACCAAGTGAAGACGCAGGAAAACGAAGAGATGAAGAAGACGTACATCAGTCTTAAACCAGCCCGCAAATACAGGTTTCACTAACATGCACTTGTAGTTTCTCCTTAATATTTTGTGTGTGTTTGTGTGCATATGCATATGTCTGTATGTATACACACACAGTTAATGTTTAGAGAAAGAAAGCGCACTGGCTTGTTAGGTAGCTGAGCTGCCACACACCTGCACAGGTGTGGATCTCAGTCTTATCTGGCTCTTGGTGGTCTGGTTTTCATTTTTTTTTTTTTTGTTTTTTTTTTTTTTTCTCTTCTTTTTTGAATATTTAAAATTTTTGTAATTTGTCATATTTTGTGGGTTCTACACTTTTTGTTGGGTAGTGGTTGGTTTTTACTTTTTTTTTTAATATTTAAACTTTGTCAGACATTTGAACAATGGCTATATATATTTTTTTGTTGGGCAAGATGTCTTCACTGGACTAAAAGTATTTCAGTAATACACTGTTGTGATGTCATTAATACACGCACTGTTGTGATCTGCCAGCATTTATTTTTATTTAATATTTTTCATTCTTGTGTATCCTTTAAAGACTGATTATGAAATGTCTGCATGTAAAACCATATATCATTTTAAAATTTTGCTATTTTTTTTTAAATACTTTAATTCCTTTTTAAACTAAAATAAATGCATTTTCTCACTGCAGAACTGGATATTCATGGTTTATTTGTTCTTTTAAAACCAAAATTTTATTCAGCAAAAGTTCTACCAACATTTCATAACGTTTCAGTATATTGTTAAAAACCAAAGCTGTTCTTTTAAGTAGCACCTTTCACACCAGTGTTGCCCCACTGTTTTGGAGTGTAGTTCAAAAAATATGAAGACAGAAACTGGCTGCTGAACCCCCCCCTCCCCCTTGCAAACTAACACAATTCAGAAGAAACACAATAAACCCTGCAGTTTTAAATGTTAGTTGTCAGGCTGGATTTGAACTCATGACCTGAGAGGAATTTCCAAACTATTTGAATCATATGACTGGATTATGAGAGAAAATACAGAGTAACATAACGCACAGTAACATTTCATTTTATGCCTTTGAATGATATTGAAGGCCTTCTGTGGAGTGTGTGTTTAGTGAAAATTCCCTGAAGATGGATTCTCATTATTGCTGGGTGTACACAGGAAAGCAAGTGGTATCTGTCCATGGACAGGATGTAGAACAATGCACTTACAGGTGAGAAAATAACTAGGAATATGCTGTTTTTGATTGACATCATTCTTTTATCATTTTGTGATTCAATGGTTAAAAGGTCATTTTGCATAATTTGCAAGCAAATGTTTATTTACGATTTTTATTTTCCAAATTAGAAAATTCTGAATGACAATGGTGACCTTGTTTGAAATTGATTTGGTGTAATGTCTAAATTTCACAAAGTTGACTATTAGCAGTATAGTACAAGCAATATCATAACTGCCTTACACAGTTCTACATGCTCATAATTGCTATTATAAAAAATGTACTGCAACTGTCAATGCTTATAGATGACTGAAAAATACACTACACCGCTTACGTTAGTCCAGTTGATGGATTGCTGATTTGAGAAATAACGAAATCTGGCTTTCTTACATGACTTACACAAAGCCAATACAAGCTTTTAAAAGAATTTGCATTTTGAATTTACAGTACTTGTATCTATGGGTGGTTTAAAAATGTTTAGGTCTTTAATACTCTGGTTCATGATATGTTTTCTTATTTTTGAATGCCTTCATTTTTAAACCACATTTAAAGAATTCAGTGTGGAATAACAAAGCACAGCCTTCAGTAGTATTGTGCCTTTAACACACTGCTTATGGAACATTTATTCACCAAAGATAATTAACATCATCAGAAGAACCAAGGCAAAACCAAGCATCGCTATTGACTTCTTTATTATCAGCCGGGGGGTAACCCGAAAACAGTGTATGCTTTATCACCACAGCCCCAGGACTAACTGTAGTGGTGTGTTTCACTCTGCTGGTCTGCGTTACCTGGGGGCTGGGCAGATTATGGTAATTCATTCAGTCATTTGTCACAGTGAATATGAAATGTGCTGTGTGCTTTGGGCCTCCAGCCTGAAGGGACGACCAGACAAGCTGAGCGAAAAGATGCTGCCGTTTTCCTCCACACCCTGCTAGATATGGAAGAACTAACAGAGCAGAATAAACGACAGCAAGGCATCGCGCCTACGCCAAAACGCACGAATTGTAGCAAAGCCATTCCAACACATTTAAGTCTCTTGAAAGCAAACTAATCATTGTATGTTTATCAGACGCTTTTATCCAAAACAGTTTACAACATTTCACATACGTGTTACAATGAGCCAGTGCTGAGTGTTTTGCTCAAGGACAAACCAGGTGCCTGGGCTTCAAACTAGGAGACTTCTGCATACCAACCTGGTGGTCTACCCATTGGGCCACCAGGCTGCATTATACCAATGTTCATGTTGTAACTAATTACGTTTTTTTATGTCGGGCTTTATTAGTACAGAGTTATTACTAATACACAAGAATATTGTAATTTATAATTTTGAACATTATGTATCACGAACAATGGTGATTGTGAACAAACTGACCCCGGATGTTACTTTTAATTTGAATTTTGTACAGTGATATATTATCACTCGTTGTCATTGATATTTTAATTTTTGTTAAATGTTAAAATATAATTTGAAAGATTTTTGTGCCACCAGATTGGTAATACCATTCTGCTTCCTGGGCAGTGATGTTTTTGGTTTTCAGGAAACTGTCCTTACAAAGTACCCATGTGTTAAGTGAAATATCATTTACTTCATTAATGAATAGTCAAAGATGTAATACCGAGGCACGTTTTCTTTACTATATTTATTGTTTTAATCACCAACAAATGTGCATTTTAAAAAGTTAAAAACGTTTCATGTCATTTGATGTACCTCACCAGTTCCATACTTCAGTTCAATTAAATGTGCTTCACTTAAAAACCCCTGAGTGTGAGATTTATGTTTGTTATTTGCAGAACTACAGGATTAAATCCCTTTTATTCTGTTTATGCAAATATGTCAACAGAACAAAATTCAGACAGAGCATTCCAGGCCGATGTTGCCTTTATGCATTATTTTAAATATTTAGTGCAGTGTGCCACCCATCTTAACTAGTTTGTAGGGTTTCAGACCAACTAAAGAGCATTATAAGGCTCTATACATAATTAGGCTATATTAGGCTCTATAAATAATTCTGATGGTTTGTCATTTATTTTTCAGATGGAACCTCATTTCCAGTGACCACTTGGTCTTCTTCCCCTTTCTGTTCTATGATGGCCACAAGCATCTTTTTTAGCAAGCTCTCCAGGCAAAAATAAAATAAGCATGAATTTAAATAGGGCCCATAACAATGTAATGTTTATCCAGTGAAAGAAAAACCCTTACCTAATAAAGAAAAAAGTAAAATTTAACTGTTTTTAATGTTCACTACTGTGTCATTGCCACATTATCTACTAAACCTGTTACCAAACACAAGAACATACTGAATGTCATATGTTCCACCCAGAGCTGACCCTGACCTGTTTGGTGTCCTAGGCAAGATTTTTACTTGTGCCCCTTAGGTTGCAACCAACTCACCCATCATGCCCCTAGCATTTACCTATACAGCCTATGCCCAGGGTCAGCTCTGGATTAACCCCTATTTATACTGAATGATACACATTTAGTGGCCACTATATTACACACATCTGTTTGTAAATGTGCCTGCTCTGCACTTTCGCCAAGGATTAGGCTCATGAAAACCATTTCATAATCATTTAAATGCCACTCAATCTTGTTGCTGACCAGATGAATCTCTTCACAACCACTGTCTCTCTTTTGAATGAATACTTCCACCAGTTTAACATCACAAAGCATGCACCATCTCATGGCGGTGAGGGTCTATGACAGTGACTTCATCTTACATCAAAGGCTTGCACACTCGCTGCATGCCAACACCAATAAAGCACCTCTGGGTTGAGTGGAGTGGGAAGTTTGTAGCATTAATGTGGGGCTGCAAAATCAGCAGGACATGCCAGGTGACGTTAAGTCAGAATGAATCAAAATCCATAAGCGATATTTACGGCAGTTCGAACCATTTTGAAAGCGAAAGGGGGTCCTGAGTGGTACAATGTTGGTTTTTACCTAATGAGGGGGCCGCTGCTTGCTGGTGTAGTTCACATCTAGAGGAGATAAACATGTAGTCTGGCAATTTAACCACAAATACTTCAGCCATCATTCTTCAAACCACAATTCAAATAACAGGCATACAGCAGATGTGTTGTACATCAAGCTACATACTCTTAAAATGTAACCATCTTAAAATGACCAATTATACACAGTAGGCTATTTAGTAATGTCACATAATGTTGCACAATATGCTAATGATAGAAAAGATAAATATGATTTCATTAATACAGATTAATATTATTAAAACTCATCTCAATTTATTTTGACTTGTCACTTTGAGGGACTTCAACCTTTTGTCCAGTCAGAAATTGCCACACCCCCCCTCTGTAGTTTTCATTTCTAAGTGCATACAAGAAGGCATTGAAGATTGGGGACGTTTTTGCTACAATGGGAGCAACCTACAAAGAGAAAGTGTACAAAAAGGTTATTGCTGAAAACATTTTTCATCTAACTTCATACTACCCATCCCATGTAAACATGCAATGTAAGTATAATTGTATTTAATAAAAAAAATTAATTACCATTCTCAGCTTGGGGGACAAAAGCGTGGCATTTTCAAAAGCAGCGTATAGGCTCAAGGTCGCATAGGGACCCCAACAGAATAACAACGTCTTCAAAGGTATGCCAGGATTAAACTTAAAGAAAAAAAATCTGTTTAAAAATTATCCTCAAGAGTTAATACAGCTCTTTGTTTTTTTACCAACTTATTTCTTCTTACTATTCACTCATGCATCATATTCAGTTAGTAAAATGAATAAAAACATCAGCACACGTGTTTAAACGTATTTTGCAGTTTAAAAAAATTGTACAACAGAAGACCTCAGTCAAAAAGTACTTAAATGCCATTTTTTGATGGGTTGATTATATCACTAACTTTCTAAAGATAATACAGGCCACGTTGAGCCATCAACTCATATCCATAATGGTTAAGCACTTTTTGCACTGTGGTCTTCAATTGTTCTGTAATAAGAACTAGGGAGAACTTCCTGGCCAGCACAAATTCATTACTATTGTATTGTTTTGGACTGCCTAATCCTCCAAACTGGCTGTGCAACAGATCTGCCTCAGTAAACATGCGAGGGTTGCCATTGCACTGAGACTACTGTGTTGTCAAGCAGGAGACCCTGAGGACTACACTGGCATCACAAACCCACTGAGCTCTTCAATACAGCAAGCACAAAGCAGCTGAAACACTTTCTGTGAATGGCTGTTTTGACAACAGTAAATAGGAAATACCTTGTATTGACCAGTCCTCTTGAATTTCCTTTCAATGGATTTGTAGGAGCTCTGAACAACCAAGGCTTGGATGCACAGGTTAGAGAACGCCATTGGGAGTAAGTAGGAGATATAGTTGCTGGTGAAAAACAAAGAACATAACATTTCATTAAGGTGCTAATGTTAATTTGCAAATCTCACTAATACACATTTTTAGACCATGTTTATGATATGTGTTAAATGTTGGGTGTAAGCGACAAGACAGGACTGGGGTTTTTCACGATGATAGATAGATAAATACTTTATTGATCCAGAGGGAAATTATGTGATGATGAGGGGGGTTACCTGTCTCCCTTGGAGTAGTCTAAAGTGCAGCACGTTCTAAGGGGCTCGTAGTCATACTTTCCCCATCCAATAAGTGGCATAGCAGCCCAAAATCCAGTAAAGAACCAGATGAACACCACCAGTGTAACTGCGCTGCTCCATTGTAATTTTGTTCCTGGAAACAAGAAATTACGTATTTTTGACTACGCTCTTTACAGTGGAAGGAAATCGTATGTTTTTGCATTTTCACAATGAAATTATTTTAAATATTTTGTTTTTAAAAATGTATCCACATTAAATTACAAAGTATGTATTTAGCAATATATTTAGTTAGATGCTTGTAAAGGATCTCTCCACCTATACTGATGATGCATTACATTAATTCAATAAAGTTAAACTAAATCTGAATTAATAATTAATGAAGCTGATCTATAACAGTACAATGTTTATATATTAATTTATATATATTTAATTTATTCTGTGTTATTAAGCGTAATTGTTGTTATATAATGGTCCAACAGATAGTACTGTTGCCTCACATTTATATAACTGGGAGTCTGTAATTGCATGTTTTGCTTATTTCTGTATATGTTTACTCAGAATTCTGTACTTTTCTCTTAAGTTTTAAAGACAACAAGTTTGGGTGTTTGCCATTTCTAAATTGTATGTATTATGTACTAGACATAGGATATAAAACACGCCTGGATGGGAAGTCAAAACAGGACAATCACAGTGGGACCATCTAAGGTCAATGTAAAGAACATGAACTGACCCTCCACCGAACACACACACACACACACAGTTGACTTAATACACAAACACACAATGTTGACTTTACTCGCACACACAGAAAGCTTTGACCTTACACACAGACTCGGCACTGACTTTACCCTGGAAGGGCTGGTTAGAACAGCTTTGCCCAATGAATCGCAGTCCCACTCCACTGTCATCTTATTTAGGTGTAATTAATCTTAAAATTAAAGTTAAAATACTGCGTATAACAAGCAGAAAATCCCTCCAGAGTTAAAACTGCCATTATAATGTCTACTTTAGTTTTTTTTTAGGTCTTATATTATTGCTAGCACAAGACATTATTTGAGGACCTGGTTCTGCAGTATCATTACACATGAAGGAGTCTGTTTCAGCATTAGCTTCAGATACAGCTGAATTTGGTCTTCGGAGCACACACTTCTCAGTAATGTCCTTACCGTATAATAAGAATGACGTAAACAAAAAATGTTTAAAAAAAAAAAAAAAAAGCTAAATGCTTCTTCTTTTTGTTTTCTATAGTATGACACGTGACTTACTGGTGCAATATTGATGGTACCTGTCCCAAGCAATGGCTGCAATTAAGTTGAGGCTAGCAAGTGCAGTCATGAACCCTTGGAAACCATGAGTCTGGCATCCTTCTGACCCGTAAGGCCAATATCTACGACATAAAAGACAACCAGACATTAAATCAACTGGAGTTTAATAAAACTAGGATTTGTACCTCCACTACTGAAATAATAATGTTTATATAAACTATTTTCAGAATTCCCAACTGCAAAATGTTATCATTTACATGGGCATTAATCCAAGTTATTCTAAATATAAAGTGTTTTACTGTACAAGCTGTTTGCAGTTATCAGATAACAGACTGATAACACAATATAAATATTATTACACAGATGACAGGTGTAGAAGAGGGATATATATATATATAGCCCTCTTCTATACCTGTCATCTGTATAATCTTCTTGTCTAAACGCACTTTCAGAGAAGCAGATTATATTTATTCGGTACACATTCTTTCTGAAGCACACATCAGAACATTAACATACATTTCATGTTATTATATGATGCCGACAACAACAACAACAATAACAACAATAATAAACTGTCCACCTCAAAAAAGTCGAGAAAGCAGCGACGGTTGCGTTCATACAAATTCCAGTGTCAGCCATGGCCAGGCTAAACACAAGGAAATTACTTGGAGTGCGTAGATCTCTTATCTTTAAGAAAGACAGGAGTGTGACAGCATTGAGGAGGAATCCCACGAGACCTTTAATCAAGAAAAACAAGAAAATAACCACGATAGAAACTGTTTATCTTGCAGGAGAAAACATGCACAGGATGAGTACTCCAGTTGTATGTACCTGAAGAACACAGTACAGACACCGACAACGCTTGTTGATTATTTAATATGATTCAAAATATTCTTGAATAAACGAAAAAAAGTCGTGCACCTACCACATAAACAAACAGAATAAATACAAACAGAAATATATTCCATTATTATCTATGGCTTTTATCTGCACAAAACCATATGGCTATACGACGTTGAGCTATCCTCAACTCACCTTCCACAAGAAGAAGACAACCCAAGAAGAAGACATCGAAATCGCTAAATCCGTCGGGTAAAGGGTAAGAAGTCACCATTTCGCAATGCGATTTTAACACTGTATTGTGAACAAAATCACTGGTCGGCGATCCCTTTTCAGCCCTAGGTGCCTCAGCGTCTTCCAGCGCAGCCTTCTTTTAAAGGCTTTTTTCACGTGAAAAGCTTGGATGCTATTATATAAAGTCTTTCTGCCGAGGGAGGGGGGGTCGATTCTGAAAAGAATGCTTTAATGAATGTAGCCACACAAACGCCCAAGGCACAACAAAGCCATTGTGTCCTGTAAGAACAAGTGCAATCAAATCAATTTACTCTCGTGGTACAATATTGAAATTACCGCTAATGTACAGAATATACGGTAGTTTCTTCAATCGTTTTCTTTTAAAAGTTTTTATTTTTTACAATTCTTTCTTATTAGTATTAACACCAGTATTTAAGCCTTTGTCTTAATGATTAATGATTTAACTTAACAGTAATTTATATCAGAATGGAGAGCATTAAAACACCAAAAGGGCATGCAAATCATTACTACATTTATAACGTATTTCTTTAATGTATAGTTAACAAAAAAGCTGTTGACATACAGTATCTCATAAGTGGTACATGCTTAAATGAAAATCTAAATACACAATTGACATTTATTTATTTAATAGGAGACATTTACTGTAAAATATTGAACACAGAACTTTGACGTCATCAGCTCGCGTTACGTTTTTCTTTTCACATAAGGAAATAAAGCTTGCTCATTTTAATTGAAAATGCCAACAATGTGGAAAAACGTATGTGTCTCAAAGACATAAACAACTATGAATTATGGCAAGTGTTCAAATATAGATGTTATTGTAGCGGACTGTTTTGAATGTATTTTATCCCCGCGGGGTCTCCGTAGAGGGGGAATGTAAGGTAGTGTAGGGT
>JABJVR010000471.1:0-21075 GCA_025773905.1 Chitala chitala | reverse complement strand
CTCACTGACACACACACACACACACACACACACACACACACACACACACACACACACACACACACACACACACACACTACATAACCATTATGCAAAGTGGCAAATAACTCACCCCCTTTCCCCCAGCCTTAGGCAGTGGCCAATCCCTTATAACTCAAGAGCTCTTGTATGGATCCCAAAATGAGTATCAAAAAAGGCAGAATCAGTTATTCATGCTTCTCTATTTATTTCTAAATCTAGGAATACTAAGCTATACTTACCCGTCAGAGCTGGAACTCAGCAAGTCTCCAGTAGCCAGCTGGGCTGAGCGCAGGTGTTCTGAGAACTTGGACACGCTCCCTGACTAAACTCAGTTTTTTGTCTTACTCTCCTTCCACAGTTTGACAGATTTTGAGAGCTGTCTCATCCTGTTCGTACACAACCAACCCCCACCCCTAACCACATCCCCATAACTGCTTGGTACCTCCACACACAGAGCCGGGATATGTCAATAGTCCTGGTTGCCAGCATTTGTTTCCACAAAGAGCAGCTCGTGCCAAATGACAAAGAGTTAGGCTTCTCCTCATTCACATTTTCTTGAACAATGCTCAGATCCTGGATGTCAAATCCCCATATGATAGACATACAATCAAAAGTTGAGGGGAGGGAAAAAACATTTTGGAAAAATACTACCTCTTCAAGGTCCTACTGGGATCTGCAGCCAGACTAGACTGTTAAAACAAACAATCTACAGTACATTTGCCCACGTGTAGGAGAGCTGTCCGCCTCTCTTTCTGTGCTTTGCAGATGTGGCTTTATGCCTGCGTGGAGCAGCTGAATGCAAAATTGCTACATTTGAGAAGGGGTTTTAGTTCCAGATGAATCAGACCTCCCAGATTCGTTTGGACTGACAATTTTCTAAATCTCTTCTGCCACCCAGCGGAATTAGATGATTTTGCACTTTTGTTATGCATTTCTTTTATTTTTAAATGCGAGGCGTTCAATTCCGAAACAAAAGCCAGATCTTTACGCAATATCTATCTGAATGTTGACATGTAGTTTAATAATCCATGGAGGACGTTTTTTTATTTATTTTTTTTATTTTGTAAATAAACGAGAGCATAATAGAACAAGCCAACAATCGTCATAACAAATTTAATTCAAAGAAGGGCAGTATGGCGTGACCATGACAAATGGAATCTTAATAACCGACTTCTCTGAGCATAAAGGGCATATGAATGGTATATGAAAAGGTTTGGTTTTAATTACAGCTTTTTGCAGACAGTGCGTACTCTGAATGGCTAACCGTGCATTGCTGGAGTTCTGTAATTAGCTTTTCGGTAGTTTTTAGTGACATTACAGCAAAATGCCACTTTGTAGCCTGGATTCGGCTAAGTAATTCGCGAGTCTGTTTCATTTCTGCCCTGTTCAGGCGCCCTGCAGAGTCTACTGTTTAACAACTACAGGAACTGCTTCTACAAGGAAGCAAAACAATTCTCAGATCACTCGTTGAGTCACTTTGATTACATTGTATTCCTTTACTTCCTCTCA
This sequence comes from Chitala chitala, assembly GCA_025773905.1. Taxonomy (NCBI): domain Eukaryota; kingdom Metazoa; phylum Chordata; class Actinopteri; order Osteoglossiformes; family Notopteridae; genus Chitala; species Chitala chitala. Next base: position 19,545 of record JABJVR010000471.1, on the reverse strand, counting down.
CAAGTGCCTGTTTTTTGTCATTACTCCTAATGTCTGCTTAACAATGTCTTTTATGTGACACTATACAGGTGGCAATTCATGTATTGTATACGGGAGATGGCCCCCAAGGGTTAAAGAGATTGACTGAAGAGGTTTGTGGGAGGGGTGAATACCCCCTTCTACGCCCTCGTTCCTTTTCTCACTTCTGCCGCCCCCGCTTGCTGGAACTCACACAGACTCTAATTGTCAAGACGCGCCGGCCCGAGAGACAATGCTACTGTTCGCCCCTGGCAACGGGGATGAGGGCGGGGGGAGCGGGAACCAGCGGGAGGCTGCGCGCGCAGACCTCGCCGCTCCGCGAGGCGGCAGGGAGAGGCACTGCTAATGATTTATAAATAAATTACTTCGTGTCTCCACCATTTGTCAGATTGATTGAATATAATGGGGGCTTTATGCCGTTACCCCCGGGTCTAAACGCTGTGGGCTGGTTTTGTATTAAAGGATCGAATGCATCTGACACGAAGAGACATAAACCTGAGCTCTATCCCGCTGTGGTGTCGTGTTTTCATACCACTGATTCATGAGTTATGTTTACAATGTCAGCAGAACTGCCTTTCATGCAGACACATACATAAAATACATAGAACATGACTCGCATTAAATCAATACGCAGCTCTTAAATATTTGTTTTTGTTAACACTACAACGAACACAAGCACAAGGTGAAATTTTAACCAGCCCAACACTGTGTGCTTGGTTTGATAGAATGCCCCATGGATATGGTTTCTTTTGAGTTACTTCTGTTTTATATGTGTGTGTGTGTGTGCGTGCGTGCACGCGCACATGCCCGCACATGTACGTGTGTACCACCATTTTGGTGCCTGGGTAACCAAAAGTTGAACTGGAGGTTTGATTTTTAGTTCGGTAGGAGGGGTGCAAAACACCTTGTTAAGAACATGAAGAGCAGAAACAATGGATATTGAGAACATGGAGCCTGTGTAGCAGTAGGCAGTGGGGACAACAGGGATGGTTGATCACAGGGAGCCAGGGAATAAGCAGAGCCTGAGGCCCATTTCTGAATCTCGTCCATTGACTGAAAGCCACAGAGCAACAGACTGTGCCAGTGAGCATAACCTGCATGTGTGTCTGATTTAGAGTCTAGGAGTGTAATCTGTTTGTGTGTGTGTGTGTGTGTGTGTGTGTGTGTGTGTGTATGTGATTCAGAGCCTGCATGAGCATAATCTGTATGTGCACATGACTGAGCCTGTGAGACCGTAATCTGTTTGTGACTAAGAGTCTGAGTGTAATCTGTGGTTGTGCACTTCTCTCTAAGGCTTATATGGCTTGGGCGAATCGTGGCTATGTCACAGATTGAGGCCTGGGATGACTGCTCGGTGCATGGGCAGGGAGCTGGCACCACCATGTGACCATGGCAACATGGAGAATTCCAAAATAAACCTCACCCCCCCCACCATCTGCTGCGTAAACCATGCGGTCCCACCCCAGGAGAGGAGAGCACAGCTGCACGGTCGACTTTTCTTCTGGTGCTAATGGAAAGGTGACTTGTGCCTGTCTTTGCACACCATGCCTCACACTGTTTCTGCCCATGTTGCACATCCAATTGTTTTCTCTCACTAATTGTGTCTTTTCAAGTATTATTGTTATTTTTGGACTGAGAAGCATGAGTCACACTGACACATAATCAGAGAGTAATTGATGTCAAGTTAATTATTAAACCATTCTTGGTCAGATTATATCTTGCTATCTTTACTGGCATTCCTTCAGGTAAGATGCACATACATGGACACACACATTAACACACACATTCTCATTCATGGTTACATTAGTGTATTTCTGGGAACTTCCCATAGATTGTCAACATTACTGCACTTAAACATACATAACTTTTCATTAACAGAAGTGAAGTACTAATAAAATTAGAAAATAGTCATCATACAATTAGTCCATCCACAGTATTAACAAATAATTATTTGTTCTTTAGAATCATTTTGTCTTTTGTGTGTATTTGAATGGTATAATTGAATTGCTGTTTAATAAAGTGTAGTAAATTGATTATGGTAACGTGTCATTAGCATATTTGTGTTTGTGACAATTACGATAGCACTAAGACAGCCATATATTCATTGATGCTGCAGTTTTTTCTTATGTAAATATCTTGTCCATACAGCTCATTCCTTTCTGGGATGTGTGGGTGGTTTGTCGCATCACAGCCACTGCCGTTGTTCCTCTGGAAACCTGTTTCTGAAGCATCAGTTCAGTACAGTGGCCTGTAGTAACCAGCTTCTGAAAACAACACATGCACATGATTTTCATGACTGCAGAAGGGTGGCTGATTAAGATACTGCAGGAAGCAGGATGGTTTACTGACAGTCCTTTATAAATGGGTTGGGGAAAGGCCTTCCACCACAGAGGGAACCTTGAGACATGGCCAGGTGAGAGGAAGGATTCATTACAAGGTGAGGAGTGGGCTGCCATGGTGGGGACTATTAACAAGCTGGGTGTAATTAAACTGGTGGCTGTGGCTAACACAGTCGCAATGGCTAGTAAGATTGATGGGGTTTACTAGCTAAGGGTGACTAAATGTGCTGGTGGCTAACACAGTGGGTGTGGCTAGTAAGGTGTGGCTAGCAAGATCGTAGCTACTGGAGGGTACATGGACCAACACAGGCTGAAACCTGGCTGTCTGTAAATACCAAAGAGACTCCAAAGCTGACACTCCATCCATTCCTCATTGGAGTGTCAGCCTTGCAGTGCAGTTAGGCCAATGGAAAAGCAGATGTTCTATAGCAGTTATGCAAGAGTTTCTGATATTAACAAAGCAAAGCCAAGGCTCAGGAATGTGTTTCCAGAAATAGAACAAAGACAAGACCTTAATTTCAGTAATGTTATATTAGTCCTCCTGTGTCACCTGAGCTTTTGTTTGACTGACAGTCAGTTCTATCTTGGAGCTCTGCTGGGGCCAGCTGTGAACTTTGGCGTGGATGCATCTGGGTGACCCATTTCTCCAACTTAAACTACGTAATCTTCCTGTTTGGATTTATCACTAAGCCAGTTAGGATACAAGATAAATGGAAAAATAATTTCAACAGCAGCTATATACCTCATGGCTCAACTCTAAGCTTTAGTTTGTGTCTGTGAAAAGACTGGCTTAGGAAATATTTACACAAAACCTGACATCTGTTTTCTGATTGGCTTGTGGAGAATGTAAAAAAAAACAGCATCATGAACTTCATTCTAGTAATCATGTTCTGGTGGTTTTATCTGTCCAGCTAAAGTGGTTCGCCACAGCTGTGCTCAAACAAAAGGTCAGTGCGTTGACCCTGTGCTCAGGTGGCTGGAAGCGATATTAATACTTGCTGTAAATGTACCCGGTCGCACTTCGAGAAACGGGTAATAAAAAGAATAAAGTTGCAACAACTAGGTGACAATGCGCCAGTTGTACGTGCCACAACACCTGCGATGCGAGGAGACAAGCAACTGAGTCTGTGAGAACGGAACAGCGCATAGCTGCTGTCTACCTCTCTGTGTGGCTAAGAAAGGCGATACACGTACATACAGCCCGTATGTCGGCCCTCCTTATGATTTCTGCCTGTCGGAAATTCGACCCTACACCAACTAATCGCATATGCAAGTATCACGAAACCAACGTAGTATCGTCAGCAGCAAATTGAGATCGTTAGGTCCAAAAGCGTATTGTGATGTTTCTTTGTATTCGTATCATGGTCTGAAACGTATATAAATAAGCAATAGAATGATTGGGGGTAGTCAGGAGTATATCTTTAGGGGAATTATACTTCTTGTGCAAGCAATGACGGTTATTAGTTCGCCGTAATCCATTTCTGCAATAATCCATTTAGAAGACGCCAGTGGCAGCAGAAGATCTCGCAAGTGTTTAGAAAGCCAGACTTGTGCATTGCACTGCATTACATCGGAAGGTAATTACTGATGGAAAGTCAGTGTGTTCTGGAAATTGTGGTGGTTAAACATCTTATGTCATTATTATGGGTTAAATACGTATTGGTTGGACTTTAGTCCTCGTCAAGTGAAAGCCTTTGTTATTGTTATAAGTACGTTTTTCATGTTAATATACAAGTACCGTAATAACGTGTTTGTAATATAGACTACGAATAATGAATCAAGTCTTTCACAGATGGAAATATATAAAATTGATCATTTTAATACTTCGGCAATTAGCATTACTCAGGTGATACATTAGTAACAGTGAAATTGCAAAAAGCCTAACAAAGCAGGTTCGTGCATAACCTTCAAGTTAGGAATGTACCGGTATCAATTTTTTTGTATTTGTATGACCACAAGGGGGCAGGATTATTTCAGTTTTAGTAGCGTTGAAACCGTAGACATCATATACAGTACACAGTTTCTTTGGTGTCAGTCGTCGAATGGCTCCACCATATTGGACAGTGCTAATTTGATTGCAAGTGGGATGTGTCAGTATTGAAATCAAAAGGATCTCAGGGTTTCACGAACAAACGATGTCACTACAGCAATAGTTACTGGTAAGGAAAAGTAAAACATTTGTTAATTGTTGACATTGTGTCCGTGTGGATAGCTGTCACTAGTTTGCTTGCACTGTACATAAAATGTAGATTTGTACTGTCTCAGGGTGAAGTGATCATTCAGTTTATTGTTGTTGTTTCCTACAGCTTTGGCACATTTCAATATGGAGCCACCGTTTGCAGCAAGAGCAATTGAATGTGCTATCTATTGTTATATCTATGGCCAAAAGTTAAGATGTGCTAAAGTTATAGTACACAGAGTATATTCTGGTTTCTCTTCAGTTATAGTACATAGAAGCGGTGTAAAAGGAGGTAGTCTAAACATAATTTCGCATAAGATAATTTTCTTTGAAAATATATACATATAATATCCATCCATCCATTCACTTTACCGCCTTATCCAGTTCAGGGTCACGGGAAGCCTGGAGCCCATCCCAGGAAGCACAGGGCAGAGGACAGGGTGCCAACCCACTGCAGAGCACACATACGTGCACACCCATACAGTAAATTTAAAGAACAAATACAATGTATTTAATGACAATAATAATTATATCAAGCATCAAAGTTAAAAACACATTGTTAATACAATAAAAACAGACTTTTGAAACAAATAACAACTGTATTTCTCCACTCTTATTGTGGTTAAACAGATCAAGTGCTGTGTAAACCAATAAATAAACACCCCTTCAAACTCCCAAATGGCTTAAATTTTTAAAAGGAGGCTGGTGATTGAAAACAGTGCAGCCCCAAATGCCCCACAAAAGACCTGACCACCTGTAAGAAAGGCGCCACACATACCAGAATAAATGCATCAGTCTCACTTACCAAAAGCCAATGAAACTAGGATTTAAGGAGGCCTTTCAACCTCTTTTTAGTCGTACAGTAGCCCTACTGCACAATGTCCTGTTTCATCTTAGAATTTAAATCAGTCCAGCCTTTTTGATATAATTGCCAGGTGCTCAGGTCAGTCCCCCTTTGGATGAGCACTAACCAGGAGCTCCAAATTTCCCATTCGGTTTCAGTAATCAGCAGCCACATCCAGGACAGGAAGGAGGTCTGAGCACCCTGAGGGTGCCCCTTCATCACTTTGGCTTCAGTCAACATACACTGTGAGTTTCCCTGCATAGATGCTGCACTTCTGCCCAGACCCTTTTGCATACCCATAGTCCCAGACAATGCACCTATTGGTTTCCTCCTTAGGACAGTCACACCTGGGGCAGCCTGTGTCTGGTGAGCTTATACCTATACAGAACATCCCAGAATTACATCGTTCTGTGAACACATTACCAGTTCAGGTCCTGCAGCTGGTGATCCAAGCCCTTAAGGTGAACATAAGGTGTTCCATATGTCCTTCTTCAGGCCCAGCCACCAAAGTGCCTCTCTACTCAAGCATGGCATTATACAAGACCTGACGCTTAGAGAGGGTCTCTGGTTGGAGGCCAGCTGGAAGACTTAGCCTCAGTCCTTTAAATTGGATTCCACAGCCCTGTGACAATATAATTGTTAAAACTTTAAAATCTGCCATAAGGACTACGAAAGGTAAAAAGGTTAAAAGGGTCTAAAACAATTAAACCCTAAAACTAAGGATTTCCCAAACAGTTGAACTCTAGGAGGTTCCCTTCTCTTCACGTTTCTGCTTCATCACCCCTGCAAGGGCCAGGTCTGGCTGTGGCCAAGACTGCCCACTGGGAGCCGGGGCCAACGTGAAACGAGGTCTCAAGGGGGACCTCAATTGCCTCCTCCTTCAGAGCTTCAGAGGTTTCTCCTGCCTCACCCAGACCTCATGGACCACCCCATAAGGTGGCTCAGGACTTATTGCACCGATGGTGCTCCTGCTAAGAATGCACATGGCTGGGTCAAGTATACGCCACATGGTCAACTCCTCTACAGTTTTGGCATTGGCAAGGACCTTTACAGTTCCAAGCCAGGTGCACTGAGTCAAGACAGTTCTGGCCTTTGAAGTCTGGCAGTCCTCAGCCTTATGCCTGTGGACAATACCCCTTGGCTCATCCTGGACCACCTTATCTCCAAACTGTTGCAAAAACATGCAGACGGTCTCTGCCATCACAAAAGGGTTAAATATGATGGTGACGATTCACAGGTTCCTGTCCCAAAGAGGTTAAAGCATACAGTTCTTCCTCAGCGGATGGCCACCAAAAGTCTGACTCCACCCCAGGGCCCTGTGGTTTACTTTGACCAGTGAGAAGGTCACATCAAAGAACCTCAGGGCACCATTATGCTGCGCGCAGATGAGGTCATGTTAATCAGACTTCCACCCTCCTCTGGCCCTGGTCCCACCTTGACTACAGGAGCTGACCCCCTTGACTACAGGAGCTGCCACTGAGGTACCACTCGGCTGCTCCGCGCCCCCAGGTGCAGCCTCCTTTATAACAAAATTCCCTAACAAAAAAACACTAAAAACTAAAAGGGGATCCCATATGGCAGCCACATTCTGGGCACACCTTAGTATAGCCTTGGCTTCCTGCTAAAACAAAACCCTAAAAAGGTAAAGAAAAAAATCTGACAGCGTGGTCTTCAAGATAAGAACAGGCAGTACACTTTGATCTTAGCCAACAGGCTGAGAATTGATTTAATATACAAATTTTATATTATACTACTATTATATACTACCATTTTTTAAATTCTCAAGTTTGGTTAAACAAAACACCTGAGGGTCAGGAAGGCAGCAAGCTCCCTGCAGTGGTCTCCATCCACTCCTGGGGGATCCCGAAGTGCTCTGAGAAGGCTGCCTTTAGATATAGTCTCTCCAGTATGTCATGGGTCTATTCTGAGGTCTCTGCCCAGTGGGACATGCTCAGAAAAGCCCCAGCGCCAGTTTTCCAAGGGGTCATCTTTATTACACTGACGGACTGATGTTGATTTTTATCACTGTACATCTTTGAGAAGTAGTGTGAGTTGCATTGATAATCATTAGTAGTAATCAGTGTGCTCATTCTCATCAGTGGTTCTGATGTAAAGACTCTATAGGTTATGTAAAGGCTATAGTCACTATAGTGTTTGAACAGGTACCAGCTTGTTTGGCAGAGTGTAAGTGCAAAAACAGATCAAAAGTACAATATATTTTTTACTTCAATGTGTACGTTTAAATAACAATAATCTGTGATGCAGCCAGGATGAAGGACCAGCATGTCTGTCATTCCATATTGCTTTCTTATAATAGTACACCGTAGGATGTTAACTATGCCTGTTACTAAAGTACTGCTTATGTTGCTGAGATATTTAATTTATGTGTATCTGATTATGTGATTTTGCCTTTAAAAATGTTGGTCAGGTTGCGACAATCACCTTTCATTTCCATTTACTGTGTAATGAGCTTTGCACTCAATACAGCATCTCCGGGAAGTAGACAGAATAAACTTTGATGGGTCGACATGCTGACTTAATGACCCAGCTTGCTAGAGTGGAGGCCATGATCTCTGAACAGCCTGGTGTGAAAAATCTCTCAGGCTTGGTTCATCTCCCAGAACTTTATTGCTACCCATGTCAGTCTACTTTAACAGGTAAATCAATAAGACTTGTAAATCTGTCTTGTGAGGCAATGTCAATGAGATACGACTAGGCCTCAGAGGACATTTAAAACATTCTCCTGGCCTTAGAACAACACGGTTTTATCAAAGGCAAATCTTGTTTGAAATACTCATGTTTGTTGTTTTTGTTGTATAATCTTGTGTAAAACGTTAGTGTTTTTACGCTCTTCAGATACAGTACTGTGCAGTGAGAATGCTGTTTTTTAAAACATGCCCCTAGATGCTGACTTGTATTGGGCTTGGACCCCACCACTGCAAGTGTTCTCAGTATTCATTAGTGTTTTTATGGCTTTTGAAGGTGCAAAGGGTGTGAAAAATAGAGAGAATAAAAGCTGGCAATGTGATGGCAGCAGTTGTGAAGGATGAAAATGTGGTGACGTGCTGTCACCTTGCCAACTGACCTCAACACACTCGTAAGGAGCACAACAGTGAACGGCTTTGCTTAGAATGTTAAACAAACATTAGTGAAGTTCACCCCCAACACAGTGGATTCCACAGACAAAGTGACACATTAAATCAGTGGTGAGTGGTGTGCCATATCAGTGGTGTCACTCAGACAGCATGGAGTACTATGTGACTATGTCACTGGTGTCCAACAGACAGCAAGGAGTAGGTCAGTGGTATTCCACAGACTGTGGTGTATTATGTCAGCAGTGTACCACTGACAGTGTGGTGTACTGTGTCAGCAGTGTCCCACAGACAGTGTGGTGTACTGTGTCAGCAGTGTACCACTGACAGTGTGGTGTACTATGTCAGTAGTGTACCACTGACAGTGTGGTGTACTGTGTCAGCAGTGTCCCACAGACAGTGTGGTGTACTGTGTCAGCAGTGTACCACTGACAGTGTGGTGTACTATGTCAGTAGTGTACCACTGACAGTGTGGTGTACTGTGTCAGCGGTGTCCCACTGACAGTGTGGTGTACTGCGTCAGCGGTGTCCCACTGACAGTGTGGTGTACTGCGTCAGCGGTGTCCCACTGACAGTGTGGTGTACTGTGTCAGCGGTGTACCACTGACAGTGTGGTGTACTGTGTCAGCGGTGCACCACTGACAGTGTAGTGTACTGCGTCAGCGGTGTCTCACTGATAGTGTGGTGCACCATGTCAGCATCTACTTATAGCCTAGCTCTTATAGTGAGGACACAAACAATAAATAGCTCATTATCTCATGTACACCATGGCCATGTATTCAAAGGCATCATGTATTAATAGTTGACTTACTTATCATGTTTGTGGGCAGATATATTGGGCTTTGTCTGTTTAGTGGGTGGAGCTTTAAAGAAGCAGACTGCCAGAAACTTCAACATTCAGCTTACCACACGCAGAACAGTGCTTTTGACCTTGGACAGCAGATGGCCCACTCTGGAGGTGGGATGGATGTACTGGATTGTTGCTCATGGAGTGCCTGTAACCCCCTCCCCAAAGGAAACATCGCCATGCCTATGGCCTTAAAGCTTATTTCAAATTCCACAAAATTGGGCAAATTTAGTAGGAAGAAGTACAGCCTGAGCATGAAAGTATGCAGTGATTAAAAAATAAAATAAATAAAATTTAGCTGAAGGCAGGACCTCCCTGCTGAATCACATGCTGCATTGCTAATGGATCCTGGGAGGGTGTTGAGGGGTAGCCACTGGATGGGTCCATGAGGGTTATTCTCAGTGATACTCAGAATACAGGTGGTTCCCCAGTGGTACACTGTCCAGGAAAAGGTTAGGGTTGCCTCACATCAATGGGCCTTTCCAGCTGAGCTCAACAGGATTCATTCCAGACATGGAAGTATTTTATGCTCATTTCTCAGTTTTCATGTTTCTTTTCCAATGAGTTTTCCAACCTTTACGGTCCTACTTGAAAGCATCAGTTAGAAAGTGAAAGAGTAAACCTGACATTCTTAATAAGAAACCTTAACTCTCCATTGGGTTTTTAATTAAATTTATTCTGGTTTCAATTGTAATTTACCAGGCAGTTCAGAGACAGAAATGTTTCAAAGCATCTATATGTATTTTTAAAAGTTTTCTCGGAAAATTATTTCTGTGGCGACGTTTTGATCTCAGTGAACTCAGGTCAATCATTGTTACAAAATGAAAAATTTTAGAAATGTATTTTGTACTGACAGAACTGTGGTAAAAGTGCTTATCAAACAAACTGAAATGTAGTTAAAACTAACACAGTGCACAATTAGAGTTGCAGCGACCGAATATAACAGATGCTGCTTTGTCGCAAGACGCCGAGTTTCGCGTGCTTCACCACGAGGCTGGCACACTGCCGCGTTTGCAATGCGGTTGGGGAATATCCTATTGAAATAGGCGCAGCAATAATGATGAATAAGAATTCTGCTGTTCTTGCCAATAAAACGAAACATTTTAAAATCACAATTCATGCGTTTCAGCTGTTAAATGTTTTATTATGAAACGGGAAGGATGACATGAGCAGCGTTGCTTGAACACCTGCTGTTATGCAATATGAAAGATAAATATCAATAAAATTCCCCCATTAAAGGATGAAACATGTTATGGTAGTTCCTTTATTTTACCAACTGACAAGTTTATTACTGATTTTCTATTCATTTTGCCCCAGGGAATGTTGACAAAATACGTGATTCTCAGTCTATTTACAACGCAAGTGTAACCAATCTATTTCGCCACTAGAGGTCAACGTAACGACATCACTTTGGATTAAATAAAATATCTACACTATGTGTTTGCCGTAGAGAGTGATTTGGAATTTGAATTTAGTATCTGATAAAAACATACATTTGAAGTGGAATTCCAATTACATTTTCATATCAACATTTTCTAGGTCAGTGAACAGAATATTACTGTTCTGAGATTTTATGTTTTGAGATTGCTTTAATTTTGTTGTATACAAGTATACAATGACAATAAAGGCATTAAATTCAATTGAGAGTATTTTATTCTACCTGATTGAAAATACATGTATTGTAACAATACTAAGGTGGGTATTCATTTTAGGCACGCACACACACACACACAGACCCACACACAAACAACTAAACAGTGGCAGTGCCCACCATGTTAGCCCCCTTAGCTACCACATCTACAGTATATACAGTGGAATTGATCACATATACTCACTATGACATGAGGTACAACAAAAGACACACTAGTACATGCTAATTCACACAAATATGTTTAACACACTTATTTACACTATGTACAACTGGCACCATGCCAGGTTTTTCCTATAGGTGTCCTGAGTACTAACCCAGCCCTATACAGGTGCCACAGTACATTCTGCCAAGGCTTTGAAACCATCTATTCAGTACTTGTCATATAAATGAGCAAAGTGCATTCCACCAAAAAATGAATAAAATAGATGTCTTTTTTACTTTTAAAAGAAAATAAATGCTTGACATTTACATATGTCTTCTTTTGGTTAATCATCTCCTGATATCCACATTAACATATGCTTTGTGATTTTTTTGTGAAATAAATTTACATTGTGATTTCCTGTGATCCAGAAGCTTGCGAGGTACAGAACAGAAGATGCTGGCCACAGGACATAGTGGACACAGCAAAACTGGCTCTTGCGAATGACCCAAGCATCTTTGACAGCATGCACCATTGTTGCAGTGGCAGTTTATCCCTTTGGCTAAATTGAACTAAGCTTTCCACTGACAGTCTTTAACAGTCTGAGTTCCTGCTAGAGCTGTGTCTAAGTCGGCATGGTGATATCAGCACTGGCGAGCTCTGTTTTCAAGGGAGAAGGTCCGTAGCTCTCTTAAAGTTTCACTAGAGATTTTGTTTATTGATGCTGTCATAGTGGAGGTCAATTCATAGACCACACACACACACACACACACACGCACACACACCCCAACTATAGTCTCTGTCAGGTGCTGCACAGCAGGTGGCTGGTCCTGAGGTCATCATGAGGACACAGGTGGGCTCAGTTTGCAGTTGTCTTAAACAGCCATCTGGTCAGGTAGGATGCAGCTATATTAGTATTTTATATGGAAATGGCCATACATAATATTCAGGACATTTCAGAAGCATTTTGACCATCATGATCATGGGTGAAAACCATTAGCCTTTCAGAGTAAATTAACTCTGTTGAGGAAAGTTCTCAATTTCCATTATTGTCATTGACTTTTATAATCTATTGTTACACATCTATCGTCGCAATTTCAGTCAACTTCTATACTGCGGCCTCTTGTTAAGGTTCGCGGGGAAGCCTAGAGCATATCCCAGGGCACCCCACCACAGGGTACACACACACAACAAGCAATTCGGAGACACCGGTCAACCTAACCTGCATGTCTTTGAACTGAGGGAGGAAACCAGAGAACCCGGAGAAAACCCACCAAGCACAGGGAGAACATGCGGAGTCCATGCAAACAGACCCAAGGCGGGAATTGAACCCCAGGCCCGGAGGTGTGATGCAACAGTGCTAACCACCACGCCACTGTGCCTCCTTCGTTGCAATGTTTTACTTTATAAAGCCCACATATAAGACAACTAATGACATCTTTGGAAATTTCCTGTCCTTATATGGCACTTTCTACCTACCAGTATTAAAAAGCACAGACAGAATAAACACAGGACTGCTCCTTTACATTTCCAAGGACAGGACCCAGAGCAGAGTGTATACCTGTATGTGTGTGTATTTACCTGAGAAGGCCATTATGTGAATTATGCTTCATTAGAACATAAATTTATGAAGAAACTGTACTGACAGTCTGTAACATACTAGCACAGGGAGAGTCACAATTTAGTCAGCTGTCCCATGGGGACAGGGATGTGTCAGGGAGCTTGTGTCCCATACACGTGGGGGGGGGGGTGTCCACAGCCAGGAGTCGGACAACAGCAATGGGTGTCTGACTTTTGAGTGCTGCTCCATGGAGGCAACTCTGCAATGGATAAAGATCCATTGTGCGTTCTGATAGGTGGTTGCCAGGCCTGACTGCCAAGCAGGTTCCGTTGGATGCTTCTGTTTTGTCTCTCCACACTCTCGTCATTGTCCCCCCCAGCTCCATCTCTCTCTCGGTCTGTCTCTCTCTCTTGCTCTGTCTCACCCTCTCTCTCTCTCACTCTCTCTTGCTGTGTCCCTCTATCTCTCTCTCTCTCTCACTCTGTCTTGCTCTGTCTTACTCTCTCCCTCCCTCTACCCCCCAGCAGCCACACACCGATCGCTGTGTGTGTCTCAGTAGGGAGCCACAGCGTTTGGCTAGCGCTGCTCCATGGAGTCAATAAGGACAAGAGCCTTTTTCATTACAAGCAATCTCAGCCTCACGCTGTTGGCCCACCGAGGTTGGGACGAGGCGGAGCCAGAGTGGGCCGAGAGGGAAGCTGAAAAACCCCAGTTTTTAAAATTAGAGTCAATGGTTAGATATACAACACTGTAAGAGTACAGACCATGGAAATGTCACCTGTGGTTTTGTCAGTTTCTTAGCAAAAGTGACCCCGCTTTGCCAAACTTTGTCAGTAACGAGTCTGGGGGTCTCAACAAGCTGCCCACAGACGTCCCAGACAAGAGGAGCTATTTTCTGTGCCATAAAACATATGCTGCTAAAAGGGACGGCTCTGCCTGGGCTCCCTGTGCTTTTCTGAACTACTTCTTAGTGTTTAGCCGTGATAGGTGAGACAAGGCCGAAGTGTTTAACGGGGATAGCTGTCGCTGTAGAGTCTGCACTGACACACAGCATGTCTAAGGACTGTCTATGATCCTGATGTACTAAGAAATCTGAACCTCAAGTAACAAAGTGCTCCTGTTTCCGTCTCTTTGCTCTCACACGAAACGCTGTCATTCTGATCGTTATCTAGGTCAAATCCTTCGGTACTTTTGCCACATTCTCACCAGGCAGAGGCCCAAATGCGGGTCTAGTTTTGTTTCTGTTTCTGTGCAGAGGACACCAGTTAAAATAAGGTGAATAAAAAAGGTCCAATCCAGTTGCAGCACAAGACAAAATCTCTCTCATGTGAAAGAGACGAATTAACGTGATTCCAGGCGGTATCTATAACAGGACGACGTTGGTGCTGTCACAGGTGATCGGCTCATAGTTAGCAGAGAGTTATTGCCCAAAACTGCCATGGTTGTTTGTTTGTTGAAATGAATATGCAGTACTACACCGAAGCTAACATAGCAGCATGATATGTATTGCAGCTGGCACGCCGATCTGTCATTATGAGCAATGAGGGTCTGTATGAGGAAGCACGGTTGATGCTGCCCTAAGTGACTAACAGTCTGTGATTAACTGCAGCCTCTGCTTCCACTTTTTAAAGCACTAAATGAGTTTGGCTGCTTCAAATCTGCTGACACACACTTTTTGACAGATGAAGTCTGTTTACTGCCTGCAGAGAATGTGGCCCTTTTGGAGCCTGTTCACAGAAAAAGTTATGGCTCTAAAAGGTTCAGAAGGGTTGAACTATTTCACAAGCTGATGATTTATCAACATTGCTTTTTCAGTGTATATGTATATATAGAAAAAGCAATGTTGATAAATATATATGATACAGTAAATTCAAATTGGAGTCTACAGAAATTTCCAGAGCTGGGAAATGGTGGCTGATACAGCGACTGAAAATGTTTTGTTGGTTGTAACTAAAAATCTGTTTTGAATGGAACCCAGTATTACTGGGGCTTTTACACGTGGTCTACTATAATTTTTGATGTCTTAAATTTTGTGTTCAATTTTTTGCCAGTTGTTTCATTTGGAAGTTTCTTGTGGTGAAAGTTTACTGTTTTGGCTTATTTTTATGTCTCTTTTAATAGCCGGTACTGTTTAGACCGTAATTTAACCAGTCTCAAAGTTAGCTGGACAAAAACTGGAAAGCAATATAAATCTGTGTTTAACTTTGGCATTAGAGCAACATAATTTTTTCCTTTGTCTTCAAAGTGTGGTGGCTTGTGTAAATGGTGGTTTGGTCAAGGTTCGTCTGGGTGGAGGTTCATCCAGGTGGTGGTTCATCTGAGTGGAGGTTCATCTGAGTGCAGGTTCGTTCATCTGAAAAGCTTGAAAGCAAAGTACCGATAACTTCCAGAGGACATTACTGTTAGGAACATACAGAAAAACCACTTGACAAAAAATATTATTTAAAAAAAGACCTTACATGGTTCGGTTATTGACTAGAAGATATTCATTGTATGCTTGAATTGAAAGTTATTCTCAGAAACAGTGATGGATAGTGATCTGTTACAGTTACTTCCCCATGACTCATGAACATTAATAAATATACAAAAATAGTAATCAGTGGAATGCCTTTTCATTCTGCATCTAAGTCTAGGTATGGTTTTGTATGAGTTTTCAACAGGTTTACTTGAAGGTACTGCCACACACCCCATCCATTGACAAATTGTACATTTTTGTATGGTCCCACCTGCTGTGTGGTAGAGCAGCACTAGCAGCAAACACGTAGGATGTACAACATTTACTAACACATGTAAATCACTGCTTATAAAAGCTGTGGCCCCAGTCTTAAGCACTCGGTCCAGAGGACCGGCTACAATGCACTTCCCTCCACAATTTGTGCTTCATCTCTTCATGCAGATCTGAGAGATTAATCCACACATGTAACATCAAGGGTCTGACAGTGCTGAGATTAAAGAGAGGAAGGGCGGTGCAGGATGATATTTGTATATCAGGGCTGCAGTTTGTCATCTTTTTGGGGTGGGGGGGGGAAATCTTCCCACAGATCAAGGTTTTCCTCTTGATGACATTACTAAGAAGGGAAATATGAAATTGTGCTCTTATAAGTGCTGCTCTGAACATCTGAAGTGCACCGTTAAAGGCAAGAGGAAACATCTTTTGAATAGCAGTGGGTCACGGAGAACCAAATTTCAGCTATACCATAGTAAGAAATTTAGAGGTAGCTAAATGTTGAGAGAAATCATTTGGTAAATGATCTACTCATGCATGATGTTATGGTCTCTCTCACATAGAGAGAGAACTGACTCATTAACATGGTTCATCAGTAGTGACGTCCCATGTATTCACATTGAGATCCACTTCGTCGTTGTTGTGCCGATACTGGTAAAACACAAAAAGCACTAATTGTTTTTGATGATCCACAACTGGCCGGGTACTTCTCTAAATCCATGTAGACAAAGTGGTGGTGTTTATATAACATAATTGTGGTGGGGCACTGTTTTAACCACAGGTATCCCCATGGACTTTCCTATGTACAGGTAACTGGCTCACACAATTTACCTCCCCCTTCACAACTTTTTACCCAAAACTCTCCACGTGACATGGAGAGCTACTCAGATGACAGAGGTTCTCAAGGTATTGCTCGACTCCGTGTCCAGTGCTGAGCCTTTACCGCGGCTCTTTGGCTCTTGGAGCTGCAAGCAGCCTTGGCTTTTCATCTTAATCCTCTGTGTGTCACCTGTTTGACACTGTTAGATTTCTGAGGGAAGAAATTGCTCACAAACAGATTAATAGTTAGTGCTTGACATCACAGTTCACCAACTCACCCTGTCACCTCTTACATACCCTGTATATAATATAACAAAGAATTGCGCAAAACTCCTTACAATAAGAGTATTGTGCAACAGCAGGCCTATCGGCAAAAAGAACAACATGAAAAACAGTTTCTTATGAAGAAAGATTTGGTAAATGGAACTTCTTATAGCTCTTTACAATGAATGGGTTTGTCTAATGCTAAAAACAGATCATAAGAGGCTTTTGTTTGTCTGTGTAGACCTCTCTGTACAGGCCAATTCATACATTTGGGTCACTGTAGTTGTAATACAATTTCTTACTGAGGCCATCCATGAGCTCAGAGCCTACACAAAATCAAAAAAAAAGAAAAGAATCATTTATTTAGTTGCACTCTAGTGATAAAATAAAGATTATCTCTCGGAAACAAAGTGAGAAAACTGGCTTTCATTGTTACATGACTGTGGTGATTACAGTGACAAACCCCCATGAAGTCCATGAATCTAATTGATGTTCACAGCTGGATATATGTGGGTAATGTTGTTCTTTACTCAAACCTTCATTTCATCACATACATTCTAGCTATACAACACAACACCCAACACCTCAGTCATAAACCACACCCTTTCAGTTGCATACTAAATCAGTTGCTCAGTTAACCAGTTTTACCAGTATCACCTGTTTCCAATTTCCTGCTTGTGAATATATCAGTGTAGTTAGTGTAGGGTCATGGGCACCGAGTGTTGAGGCTCCGGCTCTGCTGTTGTTGTTGTTGTTGTTGTTGTTGTTGTTGTTGTTGTTGTTGTTGTTGTTGTTGTTGTTGTTGTTGTTGTTGTTGTTTCTTTCTTCTCTGACCATGAATATAGTACTTGCCTTCACGCATCACCATCTTAGCAATGTGTTTATTCACCACAACCTTGTCTCAGATGCTGAAAATGTCAAGAGTGGCACAACAGATATAGCTTGTGTTTCAATTTGTGCAATTAACTTAAATGCTGTGAAACCCATACTGAAAGTTATTCATACTATAAACATTTTGAGATGGGGAAAACAACTACACGTAAAGTTTTAAAATTTTTTAAGTTTCATCTTTTTTGGGTTTACGTCTTTTTTTGACATAATGTATCACTTTGCTTATGGCAAATCTGTGCTGTGTGTGTGTGTGTGTGTGTGTGTGTGTGTGTGTGTGTGTGTGTGTGTGTGTGTGTGTGTGCGCGCATTCAGATGGCAATAGATATAACACCACTGAGATGCTGTTGGGCACTGTGTGCAGGGCTGCTGTAAAAAAAAGAAAGTGTCAGCATGATGTTAATGAGTGTCATTTTCCTGTGGATGATAGCACAAAGTAATTAATGAGTGTCATTCAGTTAGACTGGGATTTTTAACCCTTTACAGTAGGTGCTCATGTTTTATATTGTGCCATATTTTGAGCTCTGTAATCCAACTGGAAATGTTTAACATTTTCGTGTTTCCTCAATCATTCCTCTTCATTGAGTATTTGGTTCTTAAAGGTTTTTTTTTTTTTTTTTACTTTGCCCAATGCTGAGAGGTGATGGATTACCACAATGTATCGCACAGGTAACAAAAAAAATAAATGTTTAATGAATTGAATCTGATTCGAAATACCTGTGCAGCATGTAGCTGTCAGATGTGCATCTGTCTGTGTGGTCAAGGTGTGGTAAAAGTGATTTTTAAAAATAGGGTGTAGATAGGAAAATTATAGGCATAATTTTTAATTGAATACATTTTTTAAATATTTGTAGAATTTTATTAGTCCCATAGGAAGGTTACTTCTCTGCATTTAACTTATCCCATGGTGGAGCAGTGAGCAGCCATTATTCACCACCTGGGAGGTAGCGCTTAGTGTCTTGCTCAGGGACACACCTGGTGGTTGGGGTGGGGTCAGACTGGGATACTTCCACATGCGAGCCTCATGTTCTACCCATTGAGCCACCTGGCTGTTTAACATCATAATATCCAGTGTTGCAAGTTTAGAAAGTTCAAGTTTGTGTCTGAAATGTGAACTATCTTATTTTCCAGGTGGGCTTAACCTGTAAAACAAATAGAAAGGACAAGACTGCAGTACTGTGGCTAAACATACAGCGCCAATATGGTATTTTATCTTGCATCAACTATGAAGAAATTATATTTGGGTTAGTTGTCAAATATATTAAAATGTAACATCACTATTATACAAGAAATCTTAAGGAAGCTTTTTGATGATATCAATATATGAAGTCTCCTTAATTATAAACCACATTTATTGTGACAGAATAACTTCTTTTTTGTTACATTCAATAAAAATAGTTTTTACAGCAGCATGTTAGATGGAACAGAATGCACTACGGTGAATTTTTGCACCATATAATAAATACATTGCTGTTTATCATGATTGATTTTATTGGGGGTAGTTTAAGCAAGATGTGTTAGTAAACTAATTACTGTGGTTTAATTCAAATTGTCAGACAGCTGCACTGGTATGTGACTGTTCAATTAACATCAATGCTGCAAAATCCAGGGCTTATGCCAAGATTAATTATGGTCATTTTGTATACTGTGTTGAAAAAACATCTATATTTGTTGGTTCATTGATTAAAGGGCTGTTACAAAATTTTCACTGTGGATTCAAACTGCTAATTTACTCATTAGTCAGTGCAACTGTAAAATTAATGAATGGTTTTAATATATTCATTTAAAATTGGAACCGTTTATCCAGTTTTAGAGTAGGAGGGGGATAGAGCCTAGCCTGGGACACATGGGACGTGGTGAACAGAGAGCATCTGCATAAACACACACTAACATCACAAGTGAGGATCTGAGTCACCCCTTCACGTGAGCCACATGACTCTAGGAGGAAAGACACATGCACCATGCAAACTCAATACCCCCCACAGAGAGGAAGAGAACGGAATTCACAAACTCTGGGGGTGTGAGGTTACATTGTTTCCTTCTGAGCCACAAAGCCCTCTGGGAAAAAAAGAAAAATTACAAGTCTATTAATTAAAATAAAAACATTATCACTCCCACAATACTGAAAATTACAACAGCTCGCTCTCTCTCACACACACACCCACCCACCCACACACCC
>JABJVR010000470.1:0-21076 GCA_025773905.1 Chitala chitala | reverse complement strand
TAAAGCGCTTTGAGGCATGCTGTTGCGAAAGGCGCTATATAAAAATAAATTGAATTGAATTGAATTGAATTGAATTAACTGGGTTTTTCTGAGAAACACTGCCTACTCCTGGGAGATTCTTCTGACATGCAGCTGGCTGACTTTGTGTCCATGTGGACTGGGCAGTGTTTCACTGTTGCCCTGTGCAGTGAGGGCACACTTCTGAAAGCAGGGCATGATTCACTGCTGCTTTAGCCTTTAAATTAGACATTTTTGCTTTGCATTCAGTCCTAACCATGTCATGACAACTTCACATTTTGACTGAGTTTGACTTGACTAAGAAAATTTATGACTGCATCTCTGGAGAAGACATTAATTCACCATCAGCTTAAGTTAATATGAACACACTAGTTCTGCTGTGCTCCATTGTAAGAGAGGAAAATCTGTGTTATATAAAAAATATAGGTAAGTTGACTCATCTGTTGCTTCCATAGTTTCATTGACTGTTTATCCAGATCACTTCTGTTGTTCATTCTCCCTCCAACTTCTTTTTCACATTTTGGTCACGAAAAATGGCTCTTTTCCAGGATAAAAATAATCATCCATACCTCATAGATGAGATTCCAGCTGATAAAAGGGCAGAATCACTACAGAGCTTAGCCACCAAGTCTATCTACTGTGGGAGGAAAGTGGAGCAACTGGAGGAAATCCGGAAGAAGCAAGAACAATATGCAGACTCCACACACACACACACACACACACACACACACACACAGATTTGCACCCGCTATCTTGAAAGTGTGACGAATTATGATTTGTCGCATGTTGTCATATCTCCTTGTCTCCTTATAACATCACAACAACTCATAACAACTGAATGTAACCACTGTCAATAAATGTGGTAATTCCACATCTGTTTGTTATTGTACAATACATTGCGTGATATATAATGCAACTATTAGGTGGGTGTAATCACTAGGGGACAAAAAAAAAAAGAAACTACAGAACAAAACTTTTGAAAGTGAATTGACCATGTTAGCACAGTGTTGTGTTCCGTTCCCATTTATTCCTGGCTGTGGAATGATGATTGGAGTGTTTCTCTTATCTTGTTATGCTCTGATGAGGGAGCGGAGCTGGGGAGGAAGCTGCTTGATCAGCGTTTCCGCTGCTTCGCCGTTTGCCATTCACCCAGAGAAAACCACTGCAGCTCACAGATGGTGCCTTTTTAATTCACTAAACTTGCTAAACAGCATATTTTTTTATTTATTTATTATTTATTTTTTTTTTGGAAATGCACACATTCAATCTGTCAGACAAATAATTTTTCTTCCATGTTCAATAGCATGATCATGTGGAAACAATAGTTTTACACTTTACAGCTAAGTGATGCAAAACAATTACCCAGGGACGTTTCAACATGCATCATGAAGATGCTGGAGCAGAAATTTAACAGTTAACAAGTCAAAATGTACATCCCTTATGTTTGAAAAACGTTTTAAAAGTAGGGTGTCAACAGACGTACAGTCCAACACACTGTTACTGTGGACGGGAGAGCGCAGCACTGCAGTTGACAAAAGGCAGACCTGGAAAGCTTTTCAGCTAAGCCTGCAGCACAGGTGTGTTGATGTAGTTGCCATTGCAAAAAAAGACCACTTGTTAAAAATTGATTGCAGGATACTGGCACTAGTCCGTATCACGGATGTTCCGTGTACTTTTTAGCATGGCTGCAGTGTTGTAAATAACGGAGCTAGCAGAGTTATTTCAATGCATGCAGACTTTATTATTGAAGCCTTATTATTGATGCTGGTACTGCACAGAAAGGCAAAGGTGAATTTTTAGTGCCGTACATAATTTTAAAAGTGCATGTCTACTAAGACTATTCTGAGAGTAGCAGTTGACTGTTTGATCCCCTGCAGCTCCAGACCTGGGACTACGTGGATGACAAGCACGAGAGCTGTGGGCCAGAACATGTCCTGCATCCTGAGCACATGCCCATAGAACTGGCTGGCTAAAGTCCTAAAACAGGTACCAGAAGTGCATCTTCACACTGTTAACATGGTGACAGCCATCTACCCACAAACAAATTGAGCATTGACCCATGTGGATCTAAAATCATTAGAATGTGACTGCTGTGCCCCGCACTATAAAGCATATTGACCACACCATTATTCACAGCTTGAAGACCATTACGAGAGACTCAGGAGGCTTGCTATTTAATAGCAGATATGTGCTAGCAAGCAATTGTTTAGGTTGGTATTAAGTGCTTTTTTCCAGTTAAAATTTTAAGTTTTC
This sequence comes from Chitala chitala, assembly GCA_025773905.1. Lineage (NCBI taxonomy): Eukaryota > Metazoa > Chordata > Actinopteri > Osteoglossiformes > Notopteridae > Chitala > Chitala chitala. Next base: position 18,805 of record JABJVR010000470.1, on the reverse strand, counting down.
ATTTGAAATTATTAATTTATTAAAGGTTTAGCTTTTTAGCATTTGGCGCTTTCACCATGTTTTCTGAGTGTTTGATAAGAAAAATAAACTTACTTTGATTGTATAGGTGAAAAACATGAGCATACAAAGCAAGAAAACGGAGTACTGTATGCTGTATTTAACCCAAATTTCACATGACTGTCATAGCTGTCAAAACTTGCAGTTTTTGTATCCTGGGAAGTAATTATAACCAGCTTAGCTGTATAACTAAACAGGTATAACAGGTATAGTTACTCAGGCAGGTATAATTAACTCACCAGCAGCAGAGAAAAAGCAATGGAATAGAAGCTAATTACTCCACTTAGGCTTTTACAGTTTTATAGCTAAGGGTGAAAATCAGAGTTTTCACAGTTTTTTTTCTTTCTTTTTTTTGCACAGCTGGATTTTGCATCAAATAACTCTTCTTTACCCTTCATAAAGCAACAAAACTGGCATGTTCACGTTTCATCCCTTCATGGACATATCACAACAAAGGCTGGGAGTTACACTTGAGTCTCAGCATATGATTGGCTTATTCACCTGTCAGTCATCATCTTAACTGCACACTAAAGAATGGAACCTTGGGCTATAGAATGAAGGTGGGAGAACACTGTGTAACGTGGATGAAATGCTGTCCTAAATGTTAAGAGGAGTAAATTGTTGCTGACACAGACATTTCCTTTTTCTTGCTACGCTCGTTAGAAAAAAATTGTTTAACACAGAAAAATGTGGACTTACATTCTTCCCGTAGTAGTTTTTAATGTGACTTCATGTTCTCATGGTTTAATGTTTGCCGTAAAACCACCAGACCGCACCAGACCAGAACAGTGTGCACTTACGCATTTGTGATGGAGCCACCATTTAAATTCTACCCTGTTTGAACTGCTTCCTCGTGGCCATTAATCATCAGATATAGACAGCAGACACCGTTAATCTTCACTCCCAGGACTTTAATTCACGAGAGATACTCACTGTGCGGACTAATGAATAAAACATTTGCCACAAACAACAAAATAAAATAGGCATGTGTCATTAAGCACAGTTTGAGACTTTTACGGAAAGGATTTCAGTGGTGTGGATGACTGTAATATAGCATCTACTCCTGGTGGCTGTCATGACAATGAAGATGCAGGGGGAGTTTAATCCCCGAGTGGGTAATGGTGGCCTTGTCAGGCAGATGGTGGAACACACTGTTTTGTTAATGGAAGACCACACTGAATGATGGTGTTAAATAACTGGAATAAAGATCACTGTGATAAGTGCTTTAGCAACCAAAATGGTCATCATGGTCAGCTTCAGGGATAGAGTAGCATGGCCCTGAGGCACATGGAGGTTAGCTCAGTATGCTGGAAATGGAAGTGAGTAATGAAATCCTTGGACGTATAGCCCTCCACCACCAAGAAAGGATTGTGGGACCAAAGGTTTATTTATTTACAGATGTGCCCCACTTTATGTACCTTTTCTTTATGGGGCTTTGCTTTGCAGCCCCTCTCTTTGCAGCCCTTCACTAATGTGGCCCTTGGCTTGCATCCCTTTGCTCTTTGGCCCTTTGCTTTACAGTCCTTCTCTAATGTGGTGCTTTGATTGACAGTTCTGAAGTCCCACTGTCGTTTTCCAACTCCAGGATGTTCTCACAATTATCCAAGACAACTTAGAGACACATGAGCATACAGCAGCGAGGTGACACAACCTTTCGCTAACATGGTGCTTCACTTTATGGCCCTTTGTGGCCCTCCAATTTGTAGCCTCTCACTTCTTGTTTGGTTTTTGCACTACGGCAGTGGTCTGGTTCCAAACCCATTGTATGGAATGGAAAAGAATAAGGTTCATAGCCAAGTATGTCTGCATTTAAACCAGCAAGCTGGGGGGAGCACTGGGCAGCCATATTTTGGTGCCCGGAGAGTGTCTTTAGTGTTACATCAAGCACCTGGGCTAAGATTTGAACCGGGATTCTTCTGCATCCCAGCCTGATATTCTACCCATTAAGCCACCAGGCCACTAAAATGTGTTATTGGAGTATGCCGGTATTTTCTGACATGCTTAGCACATGCACTCATTCTCCCCTATGGGATTCCCAACGCAGTGGAGGGATGTCTGGGCTATTAAGATATGCAAGTACCGTGTGCCAACTCAGTGAAAGACCCAATGGCAATGTGGAAAAAACCCACAAACGGCTTTCGAGGTGTCAACAACTTATGACTCAACAGGGTTTATATACCTGTTGCTCCCAGCCAGTTAGGTAGAACTGAAGAAGCCTTTCAGATGAGAGGTGAAACATCTTTAAGATTTCCAAGCAAGTCCTGTTGCCACTGAACAGCACTTGAGACAACCCTGATCTAGGTGGGTTTTCTGTAGATTTCAGTGTTGAGGCAGAAACTGGTTCACCCCAAGGATAAAACACCTAGACAAAAACAGAGCAATGTAATATGTGCAGTCCAGTGAAGCACAGATCTATTGGGGAAACAAAACAACTCCACGAATGCATGGCTCAGCATAGAAGAGCCAGCTCCTCAGGACAGGATTCATTATCTATCTACATCTGAAAGACAAGGGTCATTCCTTTAAAGATGACTATGTTCACATTTTGGATAGAGAAGACAAATGGTTTGAAAGAGGAGTCACAGAGACCATCTATGTAAAACTGAAATGACTCTCCCTAAACAGAGGTGATGGCCTAAGACACCACTTCCACCCATCCATCCATCCATTTTCTGCTGCTTATCCGGGGCCAGGTCGCAAGTTCATCATTCTAAGAAGAGACACAGAGACTTCCCTCTCCCCAGACACCTCCTCCAACTCTTAGTCCCTCCAACATGTCCTGGATCTGCTCCGGGGTCTCCTCCCGGTGGGACATGTCCTGAACACCTCCCCAGGGAGGTGTCTCGGAGGTATCTGAAACAGATGCCTGACCTACCTCAACTGGTTCCTTTCGATGTGGAGGAACAGCGGCTCTACCCCGAGCTTCTCCCTGGTGACTGAGCTCCTCACCCTATCTCTAAGGGTGAGACCGGCGACTGAAATTGTGTCACAGATCCTTGTGGAAACATTTAGGATAACTTCAGATAGCAGATGTATTGTTTTTTTCCACCTACCTTTTTAATTGTGGCAGTTTTAACTCCAGAATGTGTCTGCTGACAGAAACTGAACAGTAGAAATAAAATTGAATTTGTTCCAAAGCAGAAAAAAAATGTCTTGCCATAGCTTGTGGCTTTCCCAAAGCGTTTGAGTAATCAGAATTATTTCTGATAACAGATCTTGTGGTTATATGATTTATTTAATTTAAATTCTAAACCGCAGTGTTTCAATCTGTCTTTTATCTTCCTCCAGAGCAAATTTCAACACCAATACTAATATAATTATTAATCAGGGTTTTTTTTTCCTTTTAAATACATTTTATCATAAAATTTATTTGCTTTATAAATTGCATATAATAGTTGCAAAAAAACTGAAAACTGTAAAACAACAATGTGTATCCATCCTGTGTTGATATACCAAGTCAGCCGACTGCAACACTTTATTTGAAGGAGCAATTTAAAATTTAATCCACCCATCCATCCATTCTCTATACTGCTTGTCCAATTCAGGGTCACGGGAAGCACAGGGTGCAGGACAGGGAACACCCAGGGCAGGATGCCAACCCACCACAGTTAAAATTAGATTTTTAAAGCAAAATAAGTGAAATGATTTACAAATAATGTATTTGAAAAATGTACTTAAATGTTCAATGACAGAGGAGCCCATAAACGTTCACCTTCTTCCCATCTTTATTAAACATGTCTCTGTCTTTTTAGACAAATATCCCTGTTTTCACATCTTGATAAATTCACTGCAGTAAACATGATATATCCTGCTTGTCATGTTTTCAGGTAACCTCTGAAGATTACAAGGCCTGGCAATAAACACATGCAATATAATGAAACTTAATTTCACTTACAAAAAACTACAGAGGAGGCTTCTCCCATCCATTTAGGGTTTTTTTAATTAACTGATTAATCAATTGATTGATTACTTAATTTTTGCAATGTCCAAAAACATAAACGCATTCAGAGAATCAGATATTTCTTTATATACACTTTTAGTCTTAATGCTGCTCCTGTTATAATTATAAACTGCATGTCAATGAAATAACAATGAACTCTGCGTGTTTTCTGGTTTTCAGTCAGGCTTTTCCTGTATAGGTATGGGTTAATATGCTGCCCCCACCCAAACATACACACACACACACACACACACACACACACACACACACACACACACACACACACACTGATATATTATATAATTTAATATAATATTATATATTTTGTTTCCAGATAAAAATATGGCGTAGTTATACTGTATATTCAGTCAACCGAAAAAAAAAAAAAAAATGAAAACAAGTTACTGTAATTACTATTATTTTTCTCCCTATGGTGATGAATAACAAAGGAATTTTACATGCATGAAGGACCTAAAAAGCCATGTTAAAATCCTAGGGAAACAGAGAAAAAAGTAACCATATAATTACTGGATGTTCTGAAAACGTGTACCACTCCATAACATACACTACATCACTGGCTTAGTTCACTTTTAGGGATGCCAATGATTTTTGAAACCTACATTTTACAGAAAATATTGTGCTATCCAATGTTCGAAAATTTTTGTTAAAAGTACACACATTGCCAGTAGGTTTGCGGCAAAAATATGATCACTGTATTTTATTGCCCAGATGATTAGCTCAGAAATAACAGTTCTGAATGCTCCAAAGTGTCTGCCTGATAAAATGGATAAATGCAGCTATGGTGGTGGAAGGAAAAGCAAAGTTTTTTTGCATGTACTGCTCTAATGTACATCATGTCCACCTTGGCATGTTCTTTTTCCTGTATTCAAAACAGTCCTCCTTACTAGAGATTCTCTACCTGATAATTAGCTCAAATTTCCTGTTAATAATGGCTATGCACTGGTTCTAATGCCACAATCAGATTCCTAGTTCAGTTTGATGATAAGCCCAACACATGGCTATTATAGCTTATCAGTTCAATCAGATAATCAAATATTAAATTCATGGTTGTCAGCCACAAATTTAGATGTTTACTGATATGGTGATGAGTTGCTGATCATTTGCACTGACAGATAATGGTGTGAGCATGGATAAATGCTTGACAGATGCACTCATTTATATAATTTCAGTGTTAGAAGCTGACATTTGCATTGACTAAATGTGCAGACTGCTACATTTTGGGAGGGCAAAAAAGCAAAGGTGTAGGGCCAGGTTTAATGAAGACTTAGGACTTTACCCCATGGGTAACCAGGCCATCACAAGGCCACCTATAGATACAAACAATATGTTATATACAAACAATTAGTTAAATGACGAAATCAACTGGAGTAGACTTTAAAAATAAGGAAACTATGAGTATTATCAAAGCAAGCATCTCTAAGAAGCAAAGCACCAGTCAAGACGACCTTTGACTGGGAAGTCAAAAAAAGAAAGTGTAACAAGAGACTTGTATTGCAGAAATGTTTAATTCATTTAATGGCAGGACAAGAACAATTTATCATCTGATACCTACCTATTGCTATACGCCTTCAAGACATTTAAGAGAACAAACTCCTGAGCCCCGTGGTACAAGGAATCTTTGGACTTTCTTCTAATGATCCTGGGAGAAACACAGAACCCTGCAGGCCACACGCTCATGCTGCCCTGGGATCAGCAACAGCTCCAAACATCTGGAGTGTAGACAGCCTCCAGGACACACACTCCACAACACACTCGGTTTTATTTTCCTCCAGCTTAACTTTTATTATGTTTTACTTTGGTCACATTGCAATGTTCTCTTTACTGGTAAACGTCTGCAACACCAATTCCCTTTGAAAAATGTGTAATTATTACTTTTCAATTAGTACCGAATATATTCATTCCAAAACTGAACAGCCATTAAAAATAAGTATTCCAATATATATTGATTTTTACATTTTTATATTCCAAATATATTTTTTATCGACTATCTCCCCTTCTGCAATGCTGTAATAGCCATGACCCATTAGATAATAAAGCTACAACTATCTCTCTGGTTATTCAGTTACATTACTCTTTCTATCCCAAAAACATATTCCCAAAAGGTTTTCCTTTTTGTCAGTGCTGATTATTTGAAACTTGGAATATATAACAAGGAAATGACATTTATTCTCTATACCGCTGGTCCAATTGAGGGTTACGGGATGCCTGGAGTCCATCCCAGCATGAACAGGGCAGGGCACCAACCCACCACAGGGTGCACACACACACACACACATACACTACGGGCAATTTGGAGACACCAATCAACCTAACTCACATACCTTTCCACTGTGGGCGAAAACCAGAGAACCCAGAGAAAACCCACCAAGCACAGGGAGAACATGCAAAGCGACAGTGCTAACCACATTGTATCTCACAGGTTTCTTATTTATTTTTTTGTGTTTTTTAACTACTGCATCAGTTTTAAGTTGTATTTTTTACATGCACTCCTGATATACACAGCTACATGGCTCTATTTTCTATACGTACCTTGTTTGTAAAATTATACTTTTTAGTGAAACAGTAAAACAGTACTAATCATTTGAAATCAAATAATCAAACTAATGATTTGTTTTACAAGTGTGTGAGTAGGGCGACACGTCTGCCCTGTGTGACTGGAGTTTGCCTGTTCCCCTGTCCTTTGAGGGTCTCTCCCCACCAGTCCAATGTACACATGCATTGTAGGCTTACTGGCATTTCCAAATTGCTGAAAGTATGTGAGTGCACGTGCAATTGTGCCCTGTGATGGACTGACACCCCACCCAGGGTGTCCCCTCTGTGTAGGATTAGGAATATGGACAACAAATAGACGTATGGAAATATATGAGCCTCTCTTAATGCAAATCATAATGGAAGATGTGCTGAGTGCCACATTCAAACTTGACACAGGTGTCTTTTGCATAGGTATGCCTTGTACTGTTTTACTGACATTTATGCAAGGGAAGTTGCAAAGTCAAAACATTGGAATTACACAGTTATATTCAGCCTCACAGAAAATCCTTTGTTACATTGACAAAGTGTATCATTTATTGTAAAAGAAGACCTAGGGTTCCCACAGTGAATTGCACAGACTCATAAACATTGTTTTATAATTCAGCCAATTAGTCCTTCCCTTGAAAGCAAGATGAAAGCTGGCTGTCTAGAGAATATGCCACCCAGAGACACAGAAAGCTCTAAAAAAGATGCTAGAAAGAGAATATTTGTTGTCACAGTCATCTCCCCAACTGATTTATTACCTTCCTAGCTGGGGAAGATGAGAGTCTGTATTAACTTTAATCAGTGTCAAATCCTTTGTGGTAACAGGCAGGTCCTGTTAAATGCCATTACATATTGGAGGAGGGGTTTATATGAAATATATATAAAAAAATAACTTCTGTCAATTGTCAGTTTATTAATGACTTTATAATTATAATGTTTCTTAGATGACATCCCTGAAATTGTCACAGTTTTGAGTGACCTGGTGGCTGTGTGGGTAGAAAATCAAGCTGGGATGCAGAAGTCTCCTAACTACAATCCCAAACCAATTACCAGGCATGTTCTTGAGCAAAACACTCAAACTCTAGCTCCCCGGGCACCACATATGCTTGCCCACTGCTCTCCATAGGGTGATGGGTTAAATGCAGAGAACCAATACTGCAGTAACATGCAAGAATTTTTGTAAATTGATTTGGATAAAGCATCTGAATGGATGAATGTGTACTTGGAGCCAGCGTCGCCTGGCTACCTCGCTTCCTTGTTTCCTTATTCCCTTGTTTGTCTGAGTGTTTGCAGCTAGTTTGTGTTTCCTTTTTTTCACTGTGTAAATTTGGTGTTTCCATAATGTTGGCCCTTGCTGTTGAAGTCATGCTGGTTTCTTTGTGCTTGTGGTTTTTGGCTTTTCTATAGTGGTTTTCTTCCTAAGTTCCATTCTTCTGTATTTTTGGAATTTTGCTCCTTTTTGTTTGTGCTTTAGTTCACTCTTTTTGGATATTGTGGTTGTGAGAATAAAGTCTCTGTCCTTAGATCTCTCTACCTTGTTTTAGTGGTCATTGTCTCAAAATCACAACACAAATGTTAATGCAGGCTTGGGAGCAGTACGGCACTGTCATACAATTGTTTTTGTATTGTATGTTTACTGAATTTTTATATCACAGATCTCTGTGGTTTTTCCTACAGATGTCAGAAGATTGTAGTAGAGTGAGACAGATGAGAGCTCAAACGACAGCTGAAAAGACGTTTGGTGTTTTGAAGGGCCCTCCGTTGCATCTTCTTCACCCAGGTAACGTTAGTGCCTGCAACCCTGTGCTCCTTTTCTTATTCGACATGACATCCGATGCATATATCCTTGGAGGAGCATATCAGCCCTGGCACAAAAATCAGTCACTGGCTCGAGACAATCCTGGCCTTGATACATATTTATCACACTGTAATGTAGTGCGCTTCTTCAGATGAATGTTGGACACTCATCTCCATGGATACCTTGTAAAACTTATTGTTCAGACAATGGAAAATCAAAGGAACCCACAAATCCCAGGTGGTCAACACTGTCCCTTTTTTGCCACTATATTTACCCAAGTACCTGTCTGTTTATGTTTTTGTGTATTCATTGAAAATAATAAAAAAGCAAATATAGTTTATAAATTTTATCCCTATGTAAGGTCTAAATAAATTACACGTTACAAAAATAATTCTAACACAGCCTCAACAGCTTCATGTAATCTATTCCATTTACTTTTACTATTGAATAGGGTACACAATTTCAAAAGTAAATGCAAAACCTTTAAGCGTGACACAAAATACAGATGGTCCCCGAGTTACAATGTTCAACTTACGATTTTTCGATCTTATGATGACGTAAGATCGAAAAATCACAATACGACAAAATTGTAAAATTGAGTTCAGAGTTGTCTTTGTGTTAGAGCGCATGTTTTTTGTGTTTTTGGTGTTTTGGCAATGTCTCGACTTACGATATTTTCAAGTTACGATGGAGTCATTGGAACGCATCTCCATCGTAAGTCAGGGACGACCTGTAGTTACACTGTTTGTCATCGACATGCATGTAGTACAAAGTGTAACTTGCTAGTGACTTGTCAATTTCCATGGCCGCAAAGCAGAAGCATGCAACACTTCGCTGTGTCTCCTCCGTAACACACAACACAATCCAGTCGTCACCAGTAATGAGCGCTCAGCACACACCTGTTAATTCTTTGCTCCAGGGAAAGCTGGCAGCCTCAAGCAACTCTCCTACATAATGTTCCACATGTAAAATATGCACACAGCTCACAAGTCCTGCATTCTCCTTATTTAAACAGAATGAAAGTAGTGGCTGCCTCTACTTAAGGTCAAGTTAGGTGTCACCTGCGTCTTACTTTTAACTCCATTTATGTGACACACATTGTCCAGAAAAGTTTTTCTTCGGCAAGTTTACAATGAAAAGATTTGTTTTCCTCCGTGACAGCTGCTGAGCGTGACTCGAATCTTCCTCTGTACAGTACAGCTCTATTCCTGATCCAGGAATGGCCATGCCAGTACCGTTTAAGTCATTGTCACATTTCATCAGGTGCACAGTGAAGAACTCCGTTGGCCCGAACCCTGCTTTACCCTGCACAAAGTGAACAGGGAAGTAACCCGTGAGCCTGCACACACTGCAGCCAGACGGATGTGACCTGTGCCTCATTGTGGACAGAAATGAGAGTAGACAGCTTGAGGTGTTCCTGCTAACATAACCACAAGACCCAAAAAAAAACTTGTCTGTATCAGCATGCAAGTGTGTAAGCTACTGGTATTTATCTGCTATTATACAGCATCAAATCAATGACATATAAACAATAAAATGGATATGTAGTTTTTATTCCAAATTTAAAGTATATAAATATATTTAAAGTTTTTTCACATGTAAAATTCTCATATTATGTGTTTAAAATTTGTTTTCAATTGCTCATAATTAATAATAATGGAACACCTACCTCCTCAGTAATAACATAGTAGCTGTGTACTAACAGTTAGTAATAACAGCTAACTCCTTTCTAAGTGGCAGTAATAAAAGGCTGTTCTGCTTTGCTAATAACATCGCACTTTCATTTAATAGCACATTTTCCATTGTTTGTGAAAAAGATCTGCACATGAAAAGCATTTTAACAATGTGACATCGGAACATAAATGTGTGATCCAAAAGTAGAACCAAATATATATATATATATATATATATATATATTTAGGTTTTTATGAATTAATTAATTTTTTTCTATCTGGTAGTAACAAATGCTGTCTTTTTAGAAGGTGGAATTAATTTTGTATCTTTTTATGGAACGCTGCATGGTGGCAGATCTTTATTTATTTATTTATTTACATAAATTATGAATGCCCTTTAATAATGTGCCCTGAAGACATCTTCTTAATTACAATGTAAATCTTAAGTGCTTTCACTTGAATCTATCACTTGACTTTCCACAGCCAAAAACTGAATTTTTCTAAATCTTTACTGTGCATTTTGTATTATTTAAAGTTTTTCTCATTTCCATTTTATATTATTGAGGCGCTAGTGTAGCTGCTTTTTTTTACTGAAATTGTTTTGAGCTGGTAGGAGGCACAGTGGCATGGTGGCACGGTGGTTAACACTGTCGCCTCACACTCAGGCCTGAGGCTTGATGCCTGCCTTGGGTCTCTGTGTGTCTGGAGTTTGCATGTTCTTCTTGTGCTTGGTGGGGGTTCTCTGGGTTCCTCCCATGGTCCAAACACATGCATGTTAGGTTGATTGGCATTTGCAAATTGCCCAGTGTGTGTGTGTATATATGTGGGCTGGTGCCCTCTCCAGTGCTTCCTTGGATGGGCTCCAGGCTTCCCATGACCATAAACTGGATAAGGCAGCATAGCACATGGACAGATGGTTTAAGTTACTGAATATGGAACTTTTATGATTTCAAGTATAGAAAAGGTTACTAGTTATTTATTTATTAAGACTAATAGTGTATTTTTTAAAAAGTCATGGAAAAACTCATTGGGAAACAGCAGGTTATAGAATGATGACAGTGGCGATTTGTTGTGTTACCACGGCAACTGATCATCAGCTCTATCCCTACAGAGTTCCTCACTCAAACCTGGAACATATGTGCAAGTCAAGTGATTGTGTTCTGCATTAAAAGTAATTATGTGTGCATGTGGGTTTGTTTGTTTGCGTGTGAGTGTGTGTGTGTGTGTGTGTGTGAACATGTATATTTCTATGAGTTCGGGGGATTTATTTTTTCTCAGCTTCCTCTTCTTAATGCTGTGTTTAGTTAATGAATCCCCTTTGATTGTATGGACCCCGCTGACCTGTGCTTTTGTCCCTGTTTGCAGCTGAAGTCTGCCTTGAGCTCTCATTCAATACTCCTAGAGCTACTAGTTAGAAACTACAAAGAAGAACCTTTTAAAAGACACATTGATTTGTTGGCGGGGCCTTTTGGTTATATAAACGTCCATTTTCTGAGTCTTTATTACTGTTTTTTGACTGCTTGGATGCCGACCATTGCCAGAAGTTATTACTTCTTGTGCTCCGGAGGGAATATTTCCTCTCCTCCATCTAATTTTCTGCACTTACACCTGCATTATAGGAGCATGCAGAAATGGTGGGGCTTTTAGGTCCTGTTTATCTGTGCTCTGTGGTATCAGTTCTGTCATACTGTAGCTCAATGGTAATACAATATCTGCCTTAGGTAAAATTTCCTCGCTATTTTATTGACACCATAAGTTTTTCTTTAAAAAATGGATGAATCTCAGGCCTTCAAATAACACAGTCAAGAACTTGAAAAAAAAAGTCATAAAAGAAAATAATTTAAATTTTAATTGGCAGTGTGACAGATTTGTTTTCTGGAAAATGTTAGAGGTGATTATTTAATAAAGTCTGAATGACTCATTATAAAATGTAACTTCTTATTACATATGGGAAAACCTATCAACATTTAATGAATTAAAGAAGTAACATACTGAAATGAACATACCCCTAACGGCATAACATATGATGTACCATAATGTAAGCATACATCATACAAAACTTCAATGGGAATTTTAAATAGAAAACGTCATAGTGCATTACAGCGACAAATTCAGATTAATTAAAAAAATATATATTTTGAATATGCAAAACACACACAAAGTTATTAACTATTTTTCAGATAAAACTTCATAAAGATTAGCTGTGAAAACGAGACGCTTTTAATGGTGCCCATACAGTATGTTTATACTTTGACTGTGTTAATGCTAGCTTATAAAAATGATTAATTCCAATACCAAACTCTAAGGACCCTCAGCAGTCTAATTCACTCTTACATTATTTAGTTGCTTAGCAAATGCATCACAAGTTCCATAATTTTTCCCATAACAGTATATAAAGCAAGTCTGGATATTTTACTAAAACAATTTGGACTTAGAACAAACTTCTGGGAGCAACACCAGAAACAGACCTACGGAGACCTCATCCCTTAGACAGTGGCAGTGAAAAATAATCGTTCAAAGGTTTCTTTTGGTCATATTGACATACATGCTAAACAAAATGTCATGACTGGACACACACAACTGCTGTGCTTTGTTATTTTTAGCAAGCCCTGTAGCCTTGATGACTTCCTCACACTTCCTTTCCATGTTAATAAAGATGTTTAAAGTCACCTAAAGCTGTTGTTTCCCCGTTTGTCCCATTTTGAGAATCAGGTGGAGAATTCCAAACACAGTAAAGGGAGGTTTATAAAGAAGCAGTGCATGTGGAGTTTGCATATTCTAGCCATGCTTCATGAGTTTTCTTATAGTGCTCTGGTTTCCCTCTACCCATTGATGAAGTACATTCTGGGCTAACTGGTATTTCCAAAGTGCCCATTGTGTGACCGCATGTGCACGATTGTGCCCTGAGATGGGTTCACACGTGATTCAGCATGTACTCTGTCCTGTGTCCTGAGCTCTCTGGAGTTCTTGGATAAGTTCATGCCCCCCACAACCCTTCACAGGAGCGGAAAATGGATGGATGAAAGCATAAAATGGAAACCATCATTCAAATAGATATAGTGGTTTCAATGTGTGATATTCTAAGTGAACAGTAGATGTTTTGTGGCCAATTAAGTAAACAAATGAGCATCTTGTTTACTTTGCTTTTGTTAGTAGTTCAAAGCCTTGTAATTAACCCATTTGCTTGACCAAATGGTTTTACTTCATGAAATATGGGGATTGTTTGACAAGTGTGGAATTATTTGCTAACAGCCATGTGTTGTGGCTTGGTAGCTCAATGGGTAGAATATCAAGCAGGGATGTAGAAGCCTCCTGGTTTGAATCCCAGCCCAGCCAGGTGTGTCCTTGAGCAAGACTCAAATGCTATTTTCTTGGGCACCGCATGTGGCTGGCTGCCTACTGCTCCACCTCAGGGGATGGGTTAAATGCAATGAAATGATTTCCCTCTGGGGTTAATAAAGTACTGTAAAAATTTTTTTTAAAGAAATTAAGAAGTTCCACTGATTTCTATAACATTTTAATTACTTAATGCAGACCCTGCAAATATAGTGTTCTAAGGAAAGCGGACTGGAAGGCACAGCCTAAGAAATTTCACTTTGCAAATTATGAAATGTGTTCCCAGTGTAAACAATGTCATCTAAGCTTTCATCACTGAAAACTATTTCTTTTTTCATGCCACAGTTTTCTGGTATATTGTATACTGGTCCATGGTTGTAGCACCATCCAAATTTTTATTACTCATGGCACTGCATTAATTTCTCATTTTCTCTTATGAAAAAATGTTTTGAAAACCTTTTGCTTCTTAAATTGTGAGTCACTTCAAGCATTTGTCCTGAAAGATAAGTAGGGTTAAGCTTACTGGTGCTAATTATAACTACTTTCATGTGATTGAAATGAGGCTCGGTATATCCCCTTATTCAGAAACAAAGGAATGGTGGTATCATCCAGTGAGACAGAATTCAGGTCACTTACATTAAAACCTGTCAACGCAGCAAGGCCTTTCTTCTCTGATTCAATTAACTCCGCATATGGAACAATCCAATATTGACGGAACGTAAACCTCCCAATGGATGAAACCAGAGAATACACATTCTCAATATGGAAAAGATTAAAACGGAAATTAAGAAACGTTTGTCATAAATCCTTCCTTTCAACATTGTTCACTCTTCTGGCAAAGGCTGTGTTGTGAACTCCCAGGCACTACTCTATGGTGCAAGAGAAGAAGCTTAACTCCCATAATATTGCTTATCCCCAGAACAAAGTAGCTAGAGATTCCCATGCTCCCTAAGGATGACTTCTTGGCTTTGAGGGGGTTCCTCACGATGTCCTAAGATGGCCCAGCCATTGTACTCCCTGTCTGACATGGGGAGGTAGTTGAATGGTAACAGGCAAGTCATTGGGGGAAAAATTACTTATTTAAAAAGGCATAGTTTAATAATGTTCCACTCCTCAGACAAAGTTAGACTGCTGGTTCAGGTATTTGTAAATGTCTACATGAACCACTAGATCAAGTCAGCATCCGGTGCTCCAATTTTAGCATTTGCGTTATGGTTATGCAAGCTAGCAGCTCATTTGAATCTCCTTACCTCATTATCAAGACTGATTAGAAATTCAGAGTCAACACTGAATGTCACAGAAAGGGCAGTGATGGTTAAGCAGATTCTAAATGTAAAACACGACTTCCTTCACTTGTACTCTCTCCTATCCATGTTTCAGAGAAAATGAATGAGTTGAGTATATTTCAGTGCACAGTGAACATATATTTTTCATGTATGCTAATACTACATGTGTTTTAATGTGCTGTCTATAGAGAACTTGTGTGAAGCTCCTTTGTTGCAATTTTAATAAAAAAATGTGCCTTCTGTTTAAACTTTCAGTTGTTGACTCAGCTGTAATCTGTAATTTGTTTACACCACCCCACCCCCTTCAAAGCGAGTACCATTCGCTGTCATTCGCAGCCAATCAGGAGTCAGCCCAAGCGAAGGCTCACAAATAAACACTCATCTTATTTCTATGTCTTGTGGGACCTTGATGGAGATGGATTCATCAGAAAGGGTTGCCAAAAAAGAAGAGGGATAATGAAGCAACAGAAGTAGCCTTGTAAGTAACAGCCGCTGGAGCACGGCATCATTGAACACGCATTTTTGAGAGATTATTCCAACCCACTACCAGCGCTAATTAGTTTTGGCTGTACCGCTGCAAACACCCCTCTCTGGTCCTTGTGCCACCCTCTAGGGACTCCTGTTCAGAACACAGCATTCAGAAGCACACGTGGTCATTCCACATCATACGCAGTCATTACCAACAAGGAAGGACGTATAATGCTCAAATTATGAACAATGTAGAAGAGTAACTTCTAATTTAACCACATGACAAATATATGAGGCAGAACAAGTCAGTTAGTGGGCATATTCATTCTCAGTTGGCGTTTCAACTTGGACCTAAATTGCTCAACAAACAAGGGCAAACCCTGTCATATGAGAATGATGCAATGCATCTGTAATGTTTAACCATCGTCTCTGTGAAACGAAGGCATGTCCTGAACAGTGCTATAGCTTACAGAAACATTCTGTTCACCTTTATTCAAATCAGTAGGTTGTTGTTTTCTGGATGCTTCAAGGTCTATAAATCACCCACCCATCCATCCATTGTGTATACTGATTATCCAATTCAGGGTCACAGGAAGCCTGGAGTCCATCCCAGGGGGCACAGGGTGCAGGGCTGGAAGTCTAATTTCACAACACTGAAAATATCCACCTGTTCAGCACATATATGGAGGCAACTGGTATCCATGAGAATAAAAACGTAACAAAAGCACAGGACAATTTCTGTGGAAAAAACGGGGTCTGTTCCCATACCAAACTAGCACCAAAATTAGTCAATGAATTAACAATGAATTTTGTGCCATGTCCTCTCTGCAAAAAGTGAACTGGTAATTAATTAATTTGACCAACTTGACCGGCATATTCATTATCTGCTTAGGAAATATGTTTGATATGAGTTTTCTTGATAATGTGTTTTCAAGTACTAAAAAAAGAAAAAAATCTTACTGAGTTCAGTCTGAAATTTTTCATTGCTATATCAACATAATTTTTCTTTGTGATTAGACAAAGGTCACTTTTATTATGTTTCGCCAGGAGGAGTTTATGACTGAGCAGACTCTAATTGTGACTGCTCAGATGTGCTCATATATTGTCATAATTTCCCTGCCATAACTTTTGCTCTTTTCTCCTCCTGAATTCATTGTTGAGTAGATAAGTTCATTTGAAGAACAGAGTAGTAAATAATTAATCTTATGGAAATTGCTTATTACTGCATTTCCAATTTTGTACCGATGGGGCAATTGATTAAAAGGAAGCAGGGGGCTAATTCATTGCCCTTTAATCTTTTAGGTGAATACATTATCTTTTAAAATAGAAAGGGTGCTATCTTCAGTGGGGTCTTTACTACATTTTACATGGTGGTGAGATGTTTTAGAAGGGTCAGTGATGGCTCCTAAACCATAAAAAAAAATCTAAATCAAATCTAGGTTATACAACACAGCAAGATCTTTCTATCTGTTAAATTAAATTCTTTTGAGGTTTTTCAGTTGACAATTTTAATTCTATTTCAAAGCAGTAAGAGACATCATTTGATGTATATAATAAAGGCAAGCTTCGTCAATTAGCTTTAATCGCTCATCATGGCTACATGCACACAGAACTCTGCATAATTTCTGTGGTCTTTAGTCTGCAGTGTGTTTTGCTTTGTATTTCCATTGCCAGTCTTTACATGGTGCCATTCCACCCAACCACAGAAACACGCACACGCCCCACTCTTTCCCTGCTGCCCACTGTCCCTGCTTGACTTGGTGACTCATCTCCTCTGCCACACGTTTCTGTGATGGGACCTAATTCAGCAACGCATGAAGACATACAGGAAATCGATACGGTGTCCATTGAAAAGGCCTGTGTTTTAACAGAACAGTAAATGCCACCAAAGTGCTGTTTTTAAATGTATTGAATTGTTCCATAGTCATTCACTCACATCTGCTGCGGGATCAGTTTAAGAACATTATAGCAGACATGAATGATTTTCATACCTCTCTTTCTTTCTTATAATTGCTGTTATGGCTGATTTGCAGATGTGTTTATCCAAATAAACTTAGACGGGGCATTAATCTCAAACCTTTATATAATTAAACAGGTGTATATTTTAATGGAAGCAATTTACGCTGCTGCAAGAACACATCCTTCATAATAAATGTTCTCATCTGGACAATATACTGAAAATTATACCTTTTATATTATTACAAATTTAGCTGTGTTACTAAATAGAATCCTACATCTTTCAAATATGACTAAGATGAAAGTGAATTTTTTTGCAACATATAAGCAATATTAACATTCACTTGTATTTCACTATAACATCAGCTGAACCTTCTGTGAAGCAGACATAACTAATTTGTTTTTTGATGTAGTGTGCATAGTTATTGGTAATTAAGGATATTGAAAATACTGCTTTTGAAACTGCCCTCACCTGCTCTATCTCTAATCCTTTAAAAATGAGAAAGCCAAGGCAGGATCCAGTTTATAATTACTTTCTGCACTACATTACAATCCAGACCAAAGGGATGCCAGGTGTGTTTTCATTTACATTTAAGAATTAAGTGAAAAATTTTTGCTATTGGCCATATGATATCACTTGTTAAGATGCCTGAGTCAGCACCAGAGGCACTGTGAAGAAGGACAAAAATGTGCTACTTAACACGTTAATTATCCTAAAATATAGCCTGACCTTACGAGCTCCCTAAGAACACCTTGTTATCCAAGGTCAACGATAGTGATCAGCTTGATTCTGATAAGTCGTCCCATGATGTCCTGATTCCAGCTTGCTGTGGCATAGAGTGCTCACGTTTTGCTGTTTAAATTGTATGTTTTTACATAAACCCTTTCATGCATTCAGAAGTTCTATTCCTGCTCTTGGCTTTGATTTACTGGACAGGGTTTTTGTTTTGATACCTGTACAGGTCTTTGAGCTCTGGCCATGAACTGGAAATACACGGCTAAGTGCTCAAAATCGTTTGTACTAACACCACAAGGCAACGTGCGCCTGCTTTTCAGGTCCAGTGACATCAGCTTTCCTGTGAAATCCTCTGATTTAAGCCCCTTCTGGTGTATTACAGTGGGTTAGGATAAGTGCTGTGAATCACTGAATTTATTGACAAAACCCGTGGTGTTTCACTTTCCGTGCACATCCTGAAGTCGGTAAAACTTTTCATCCAATTAATATTTCAGCTGTTTGTTTGTAGCTCGGGGCCAAAAGGAAGCTCAGCGGGCTGCTTTTCTTTTACAATTCTAGGTTGCGGGTCAGAATGTGACCCTGGCTCTGTGTGTCGACTCGTCACGTTGCTCACAGCCATGGTCAAAGACAAAGTACTTCAGGTGGGTAAGTGTGTGTGTGTGTCCGGTGGTGAACTGACGTCTCATCTGGGACACTTTTTGATTTGTTGCCACGTGCTTTCTGGGATGGACTCCAGGTGGTCCGAGACCAAGGACTGGATTTGAAGAATGAACGAACTCATGTTTACCATTCTGATGCATTATACAGAGGTACTGAAAAATTGAACTGCAAAATGCCTGTGTGTCATCAAGTATTGATGTATGGTATGTGCAAATATGTTACCCGTTTTAAATTAATAATTCCTGTTGTTGATTCAAATTAGGTATTAATGATTTAACATGTGTTGTACTAAGAAATGGTTGCATAAGGGTATTTATGGTTATGTTAATCTAATACCAATGTTTTACTACTAGTATT
>JABJVR010000469.1:0-21076 GCA_025773905.1 Chitala chitala | reverse complement strand
CAACAACCAGTTATTCTACTGTTATCAGCTTTTCAAACCCTGTCTGTTCTCCTTGTTGCATCCCTACATATTAGGACTGTTCAGATTGTGCACCATTTAAAAATAAATACATCAATGAGTTAGCAGCAGTACAGGGTAAACAGCCATTACTAGAATAAATGGTGAAAATTGGATTTTTCCTACATTGTATTTTCAGACATTAAGCTGTCACACTCAAGCTTTCTCATTACTGGTTGTGACAAAGAGATTCTCATCATCAGCAACAGGCACTGCGATTCCCCTGATACAAACAACATTAAATGGCAAACCTCTTGGAAGCCTAGAATAGCTTATTGCTGCCTGGCAGACATTCTAAATGTCACTAACTCAGTACTGACGAAAGCCCCAGTTCAGCCGAACAACAGCGAACTGCAAAACAAATGGCTTCAGCAGTGATCGGTCCTTACGCTAAAAGTCTCGCTGCGGCTTGGCCCTTTCATCTCAGTGCTCGTTAAGGCCTAAATTCAGGAAGCTGAACAGCAGGAATGAAACTCACATAAAGGTCATCAGTAACTGTTAAAAAACTAAGGTTTTAAGAAAATCTGTAACAAAGAGTACAAGCAGCAGCGTACAAATGTTTTGGTGGGAAAACGACTGATCTCTTTAGGAGAAAAGGAATATTATGTTCAGACATTATAAAGTCAAACATCATCTACCTAAAAGAACGTCCATATATTTGATTACATCACCCTACTAAAAATGATGTTCATTGTTTAAAAAAAAAATTGCATAGATGTACCGGCTGTAATTGTAATGCCATTAAAGTATTAAAGACTTTTCTTGTATTGTAACAGACATTATATGGAAGGAGATAAAGTCTGGCAAATGACAGGAATTGATTCCTGACTCACAGATACCCCTTAATAGCTCATTGTTTTACATTTCAGACCTTTTCACCCATACACAATTCCTTTGTTCCTTCCAGCACAGCTTTAATGTCTCACAGTGCTGTAATATAAGTTCAAACACAGTAGAAATGCTTGATAAAGTCAGGTTTTTTTCAAAAGCCATAGTGCTAAAACAGCTGTAACAGGAGTGATGATATTAAGTTATAAAGTGATTGAAACGGACATGGTTGACCTCTCTGTTTTATGTCCAATGCTGGTCAGGTGTGACGCAGAGTAGAGCAGAGAGCAGAGAACAGTCACGAGAGACAGAACTGTTATGTGGGTAATGATCAATAGTGTTACAGTCAATAAACAGAATTATAAATAAACACATAAGTGAATAAATAGTATGAGGTAGGATGAGATGAAATCTGGACTTGTGCTTCAGACATTTTAGACAAATTCTCCATTAATTAATAATAACTTGTATCAGGCATGTACGTCAGTTTTTGCACATTGGTGGGTAAGGGGAGTATGGATAACAGCATCAGTGTTCAGTAGTGCCACAGCCCTGGAGAAGAAGTTGGTTTTCTTCCTAGAAGTCCGAGCTGTCATGTTCCTGTATCTACTTCAATGCAGGCGATTAAATGGGTGGTGACCTGGATGAGAGGAGTCTTTGGGGATATCATGAGCTTGCCGCAGGCAACACAAGGTGTAGATCGAGTCCAGATCTCGTAGTTCAGTCCCGATGATGTCCTTTGATGTTTTCACAATCCTCTGTAGAGCATTCCTGTCGGCCTGGGTGCAGTTAGCATATCATGATGTCATGCAATAGGTTATCACACTCTCGATAGCACTGCAGTAGAAGTTCACCAACAGTTTCTGGAGTAGGCCAGCTCTTTTAAATGTCCTCAGGTAGTAGAGGCTCTGCTGGGCATTCCTCACTATTGTGGAGGTGTTAGTGGCTTAGTTCAGTCCTTCTTGTTTTGCTGAAGTCAACGATCATTTCCTTTGTTTGTTCAGTTGCAGGTTGTAGTCATTATACCATGTGTACAGTCTCTGTACCTCATCCTTATATGCCATTTCATCCCTGTTTGTTGTTAGACCAATGACTGTAGAGTCATCTGCAAACTTTATCATGCAGTTGGTAGAATAAGTGGTGACAAGGTCATGTGTAGAAAGGGTGTAGAGAAATGGGATAAGAATACACTCCTGTGGTGCTACTGAGTTCAGGGTTTGGGTGGATGAGGTGTGTTTTCCCAATCTGACCAGCTGGGTTCGGTCTGTTAAAAACTGTAAAATCTTGTTGCATGTATGCATGTTGAGCCCCAGGTTTGGTGGTTAGTTTTTTTGGGAAATATGATATTAAAGGCTGAACTGTAATCCACAAAGAGCATCCTGGCATACATGTCAGCTTGCTCTAGGTGCTCCAGGACAGTATGGAGAGCTATAGAGATGGCATCATCCTTCTAGGCAAACTGCATGTGGTCTATGTTCGCAGGAACCTCCTGATGTGAGAGAGGACCAGCCTCTCCAGGCTACTATAGGGGCGAGTGCTATTGGCCTGTAGTTGTTGTGGAAACTGATCACAGAGTGTTTGGGAACTGGTATGTTGGTTCATGTTTTAAAGCATGTAGGTACTACGCCAGAGGATAGGGAGAGGTGTAAGATGTGTGTGAAGACCCCATTCAGCTGATCGGCACGGTCTCTCAGGACACGTCCTGGCACCCCATCTGGTCCTGCGGCCTTGCGTGGGTTGATGTCACACCAGGTGCGTCTCACCTCATGTGATGTCAGTACCAGTCCTGTGCACTCCTCCAGTGCCAGGGCTGGCATCGCTGTCTTGTTGTTACCCTGTTAAGCTCCTCTGCTAGTGCTGGCTGGCTATTCACAGTCTGGATTTTACCCCTTGAAGTTGGTGATAAACCTGATTCCTTCCTACACCTGTCATGGCATTGGCATTGTTGAAAAAGGTCCCTATTTGCTGACTGTATTGGCGCTTAGAAGCTTTGATGCCTTTTCTAAGGTTCCTCCTGGGTTTGCTTTATGTTGCTGCATCCTTTGATTGGTAGGCAGCATCTCGTGCCCTGAGCAGGTGTCGTACCTCGTTATTCTTCCATGGTTTTTCATTCTGAAATATTAGAGTGCTTTTTTGGCTGGTGACATTGTCTACACACTACTTGATGTAATCCATGACAGTGGTGGTGTGTTCCTCTGCGTTAGTCTGCAAGTCACATGATGATGCTAGTTACACAAACACATTCCAATCTGTCACTTGGAAGCAGTCTTGAGGCCCACCTAAGAGTGACTGACATATATGCATGTAAAACTAAACATTAAAAACCCAAAAACGAAAACAAGCTGAACAGAGAAGAGCTTGGAGCCACTGTGACTGCATGCCGTGATAATAAACGGATTTATAACGGCGTACCAAAAGGATCAGTGCTTTCATCAGTATTTTTGTTCTTGTCTATTATAAATGATGTGCTCCTTATACATCATACTGTTAGGTATTATAATACAAAAGCATAATTCGTATGTTGACACTCAAATAGGCCAAATTATATCATGCATGTTGTCACTTTTAGTATTCGCTTCGTGAAGTACACAAAACTTTGTGTCAGTAAATTGTAGCTGGGGTTCTGTTATCTTGAGGCACCATTGCTGGCAGAACTTCCATAATGCCTGCATTAAGCTTTCAGGGCTCAGATATTTGGCTCAGTGAACCGGTATGTAATTAGGGAATCATTTTAAACACAATTCTGTCATTTTATTTTCATTTCAATGCAGTATTGAAATTGTGCTTCTTAAAGTCATGAACTATGTTGAGATTAAGACAATTTTTTATGTCTCTTTTTGTATTCAGCAGGTTAGATTAATATACGGTTCTACTGTAAGGCAGCTCATACTGAACATTACATTTAGAAACTTCAGCTGTTACTTGGAGCTAAAGGTATGACCACATAAAGATTACATTTAGATTGCTGCAACAGCTTCCTGTTAACTATAGATCAGTTTTTAAAGTTTTTCCATTCATGTACAAGGGACTCAAAAGTCAAGGCTGGCCTACTTAATGCAGCTGATTGTGTATGTAATTCATTGTTCGCTTTCACCACTTGAACATTGGACTTGTTATTACAAATACAAGTGAAAAAATTGGAGTTTAAACCTTAACTTACTGGGTTGCTAGGCAGCCAAATGCTATTGTCTTCCCATGTGTCCAGGTTGTGTGCAAGCTGAGCACCACCTGAGATGTATACTGTATTTCTACTGCAGGGGTGCATGTGGATCATTGTGGCTTCAATATGCAGTTGAGACAATCTGCAGAGATCTGCATGGAGCACAGGCCACATAGAAGGACTTCTTAATAGGTTGAGCTCTTTATTACATAACGACTTTCTTTGTCTGATTTGTATGATGTTGAATTTCCAAGGCAATTGTGTAGCCTTATATAAAGAATTATTTTTGGTTCCATTCCTTTGCATCTTCTGACTTTGTTTTTATTCACTGCTCTTCTCATTTGTGTTAAAAGTGTTAGGTGTGAAAAACTAAAATGAATGTAGCTAAACAGTCAATCACAATTTTCACTGTAACACAATATGAACCCCTGTGATATAGTTGTATGTCACTAATCAGGTATGATATTATGGCATTTTTTACATCATGTATATCCTAAATACTAAAATGACTGAAAATTGTTTATTATTGGCTGAAATAAGGTAGTATGTAAAATACTTAGAATTTTTAGCGTGAAAAATGCTGCCTGCACCTGGGTTGCTGCCATTTTGTCTTCAGCCATTTTGTCATACTTTTAAAAGCTATGCTTTTATCTTACAACTAGGAAGTGCTGTAGTGACTCTGGATGAAATGTATTTTGTCAGTTTCAACAAGATGATAGATTTTTTTTCTTGCTTGTGTGGAAGTGCTGGCAGATTATTCACTTAATTTTCAGTTTATTGTTTTGCCATTAAAGTTCCTTAGTTTTTTTTTTTTAGTTTAATTTTGTTTTGCCACTGCTTTGGTTATAGTTTGCTGTTTTAGTTTGGTTTATCTTCATGTTAACCTTTCCACCTGTGCACTTTGTAATGGAGTTCATGTCTGTTCCATCTGTTTTTGTCCTATGTTGTGTTTTAGCTGAACAAGGACATCCCCAGCACAGAAACACCAGCTCACTATTTCAACTGTTAAATAATATATAAAGGAATTGATCATCTTACTATGTCTGTGGCCAACTACAGACAATTGTGATAACATTCAATTATATGTTATTAAGATTGTCCGTATTCATTTAGTTGGATGATTGTTTAGGGTTTTGGAGTACTGCTACACTTCTGGCAGTAAATGGGTCAGACATTCCAAAAGACCTTAGCACAAGAGCATGATGGGATATGAAGTGTGGTGGGTGAACCATTCCATTATGCATTGTAATAAAGAAGGTGGAGTTCTTGTTGTTTTTATGATGTGTTATGTATTTGTATCTAAAAAATAAGAAAGGTTAAGATATAAATGTTTATATGAAATATAATGTTACCAGAAAAGGGGGTTATCACATTAAATTAGCCCTCACTTATTTTGCAGGCTTCACAGAAATGATGATTAGGTACACCACAAGACCACAATCCAAGAAGCATGAGTCTGAAACTGTGTGTACAAATTATAACAATAATGAAATAAAAAATTAAGTTAAATTTTTAATTTTAAGTTTGTTAGGGTGTGCTGTCAGAATTCAAACTGATTTATATTATCCTCCATCTGATTGATGAAATGGAAATATAATCATAGAAATGAAATTATCCATTTTGAAATTCTTAGATAAAAGGCACATGACAAAGCACATTTGTCAGTGCTGTGACTAGATCTAGATCTCTCTTGGTTCCTGTAGACCAGCTTTACACTTTGATGTTTCTGTATTGCTGCTCTTTGCTAGATCACAGCAGCTAAATTGCCTCCTAGAGGCAAAGGTTCAGCTGTAAATGTAGTGATTGGCATACGGGCAACTCAGCAATTAATACAAGAAGTCAAACACGTTTGGCAGAAGAAATGGCTGCACTGCAGACCAAGCACATTAACATGGTTACAGACAAACACTCTGGGCTTGTTTACACTGCAGTTTTGCTCATCAAAAAAGAAAGAGAAGAAAAACTTAGTTAAATTATGCAGCTGTAGCCTGGTGGCTCAACAAGTAGAACACCAGGCTGTTAAGAGGATGTCTCCCAGCCCGTATGGCGCTAGCTCCCCAGGTGCTGCATGTGGCTGCCCACTGCCTCCTCCAGAGGGATGGGCTAAAGGCAGAAAACAAATCTCACTGTAACATCAATATGTACTCAATGACAAGTAAAGCTGCTTCTACTGCTGTAATACAAATGTCCATGACTTCTTTAAAAACTAAAAAAGACATGCCCAAGTTTTTTAAGCAAAACAGAGCTTAAAGCTCATGCTCCAAACATCGCAGGTTTGTTTTCCAAATACGTTGTAAACAATGCGCTATAATGAGGCAGGTGCTTAGCAGTCTAACAGCCTACACAACAGCCTGTATACCTCTACGCCAGCCCAATCATAAGCAGTCTTTGCCATCAAACTGACGTTTGGCTGCTCATCTGAGTACAGTGCATTATTTAAGACATTATTTTATATCTTAACAGTTACAGTATGTGGAATCCTATGGTCACATCAGCATCAGCAGTCTGTACATGAAGCTCTTAGAGTCCTGCTTTCATTAAGCACCTGCTGACTCCATTCTTCTGTTGTGCCAGAAGATGTCCACTAAGCCTGCGGCTCTCATTGCAGCCAGGGGCCTATTCCAGCTTGGAGGAGGCGACGGCGCTAAGAGCCGAAGCCAGGACAGGTTATTGCAGAGGGGAGGGTGAGCATTGCAATGCAGGCTGTCAGCTCAAGAGTTTATGAATTTGGATATTGGATGGGGGTGGGGGTGGCTTCAATTGCATGTGTATCTTATTGCTAAAATTTTTAAGGTGATGTGTCCTTGGCTGGGAGGGAGTTAGCCAGCAAATTGGTGGTAGACCTGGGATTTCTGCAAAGCCATATGGAGTTGTCTGTGCTATCTCTTTTATAATAAAAGTTATTAAAGGAGATACACGATGCTTATATTCCATACTGGAACCCATGGAATGTTGGCTGGACAAATAAATGTGTCGCACAAATAAAGGTGTCCCATGTGTGCCCCACAGGCCTCTGCTGATATAGGAGGTTATAAACTGGAGAATGAAGGGGCGAGGGGCAGCATGCTGCTCTGCCTGCATTAGTATGTGACAGAGTAGGTGGCAGACAACCTGACGGGAAGGGGTACACCAGATGGACAGGAACAAGCTTGTTCTGGGCCAGCAGCCAGTGAAGAACAGCCAGAGGTACTGGATCCTGTGTTGTGTTTCATTTTTTTTTAATGACAAAGGATATGGTGACAAAGGGCGAGCTCCATCATGCTTCCACTGCCATGCCATTTCCCATGTCATCTGAAAGCCATTTGTATCACTTTCACAAAACCCAGGCGGTCTGACAATATTTCTATTGCGTGTCTATCATATGTCTTCACACACTGAATATTAGTCTCATGGGATCTTGGCATCTAGAACACACACACATACAGACACACACACACACACACACACACTCATTCTCTCAAGATTGTGAAGTTATGGTAAGATTAAATGTAATGTCTTAGATGAACAGAATATTTTTATAGTTCATTTAAAGAGTCAGATTTATAAAAACAAAAGTATGAACACAACACATCACTTATTTTACCTAGGAAGTGTCTAGTTTCTTGTTGAGGTTATCATGGTTACTGCTTGCCGTTGCTTGTTGCCCCACCCTATAATTGGTTTTTTATAATTGGTTTCCCCTGTGTATTGTGCCTTTGGTTTGTTATTTAAGTTTGGTTTTCTCTTGGTTTGGTTGCTCCTGCTTGTTTCTATGTTCTAACATAGTTTGGTTCTCCTGTTGGGCCTTACCATAACTTCAGTGGCCTGGTGCCTTAATGGGTAGTGCATCAGGCTGGGATGCAGAAGTCTCCTGGTCCCTGGTTCAAAGGCCAGCCAGGTGTGTCCTTGAGCAAGACACTCATTGCTAGCTCCCTGGGTGCCATGTATGGCTGCTCACTGCTCCCCCCAGGGGGATGGGTCAAATGCAGTGGGAAAATTCCTTGTATGTGACAAACATACTTAGTCATAGACATTATTCCCTTTAGCTAAATGCATTGTGTTGAACCCCCAACCCCTCAGTACATAACAGAGGTCCATTTATAATGTTATAACTGCTTCAGAAATGTTTATTTATACTTTTCAGATTTTTGCCAAGCACTTACACTCCATGTTAAAATGAGGATTAATTATAAATTATTTCATGTTCAGTGTTAAACCTTAACTGTCAGATATTTCAGAACAAATGTTACAGTTTTAATACCGATACTGATCAACTCAAATCTTTATATGGGTTTAAAGGATTTTTTTCTGCTTAGACTGCTACCCTTGCAACCCAGTCCCAGATAAAGCAGAAGACAATGGATGGATGTTTAAAGTATCTATTGTTAGAACGTTGATGCTGGGAGTCTAATTTTCAGAGTTAAACCAATAATGTATAGTTAAAAAGAACATTTTTAACAGATTTAATCTGGGAACAGAAGTTAATTAAGAAGTCATTTTACCTGGCATATTTGCAGTTGTATCATTTTAAAGCTCATGTGACTTTTTCAACACAATGAATCACTTAGGGCCTCCTTACAGAGTCACAAGGGGTCAGTTAGGTTGGCCTTCATTACCGCTCAGATTACCTGAGCAATAATTCCAAATACAGCTGCTGTGGGAAAAAATACAGCAAACTGTCTGAGTAATGTTACTGACACTAAAGCAATAGCCAGGACTGTCTGTCCACAGCTTTATTTCCATATCCCCAAGGTCTGAAGTAGGTGACTCTGACTGTCATGATCTGCAATATTAGCCCCTTCTACAACAAATTTCTGTTCATTTTCTCTTGATTTCTCTTTAAAGCCATAGAGCAGGTTGAGGGGAATGTACACCATGAATATTAAAAGGCAAAGGTGTATTCATATTGTTGTGCTGCAGTTATCTTCCCAAACTGTAATATCAGCTGTTTGTGTTCCATATTTCCTTTGCATAGACTTTCTAAAGGAAGACCATTAAGCTCATGTACCTGACTTTGTCTATCCTCTCTATACAAAATGTGCACTTTGTCTTCAAACAAGTGTCCTGTTTCTTTTAAATGAAGGTACACTGCTTATTCAGGTCCTGAGGCATTGCCTCTCCTGTGCTGGGACATCCTTTTGTGTAGAGGTTGCTTAGTTTCTCCAGTATAGAGTCCTGAACACTCATCACTGGACTGCATAGACAACATTACTCTTGTTGTGTTTGGGTGTCCGGTCCTTTGGGTGGATAAGCTGGGTGGACAAGCCTATCCAAGTGAGTTGAGTACCGAAACCAACCTGGAGGATAACTGTGGGGTCCCTGACCAGTTTCGTCTGAGGCTGAAGAAGCTACTTGGATGAGTAGTGAAACGTTCTAATCAAGAAGATTGCAAATTTTCTTGCAATATTTATTTTTACAAATCTATTTCATCACTGTGATCACAATGTGTAAAGGAGGTGAAGAGTGCATGTTGCTGTTCATTTTGAAATGCCTGGCTTTTACTCGAAGTACATAAATATAAAATCAAACATACAAGGAACAGTATATTTCCATTGGGTTTTGATAGTTGTAACATTTGTGCCAAGCAGACAAGAGAGGCAAGGTCAAATGTGCTAAAGGGAAGCTTTAATAAAGAGCAAAAAAAGGTACAAACACAGGTAACAGGAGTAACAAGGCTAAATTACAAACAATAAGGGGAATCAAACCAAGACTCTACACTGAGCACAACCAAGAACTGCACAGCAACACTAAGTTTACCACTACAACAACTGGCCAGTACACGACACAAACATAAGGATTAAATGAACATGGTACAATGAGACTGGGCTGGATAATACTAACGAGGAGACAATGAATTAGCACAGAGGAGACAGGAGGAAGGTTGACATCTAGTGGACACGAGGATTTATAGGCAGGGATGTAACAAAAGTATGAGTGATATTTGATGACAAAACAGAACAGAATCTTCATGATGATAACTAAATTTGGTTTAAGTAAGTCAACGTACACATGCATGAAGGTAAGGGTGCTTTTATACAATTTAGACTGACCAACTTCAGACTCAAAGCTGCACTTACAGAATTCCCATAAAACTAAAAACATGCCCAAGAAGAGCAACAGCAAGAAATATTCCCTGGTCTCCTTTTCACTATTTTCAGATTCAGTTCATTTTTGTTTTATAACTCTGTACAATAAATTATGACATGTTTGGGGGACAGGCCATAGGTTTGCATGCAGGATGATGTCTCTGTAGAACGTTAGACACTGTGGATGTGCAGAACTGTTCCCTTGTCCTCCTGGCCCAGCGGAAGGCTGTGAAATAGTAGGGCTGTGTGAATGGGCTTTTGTGGACCAGCTGCTGCTGTGGCGTGTCAGCTGTCTGCCATGAATGAGCCCAGTAGGGTGACGCTTCCACCCTGGGAGAGCACAGAGTGGAACACACACCCCGGTTCCATTAACTTTAATGCCATATGGTGCTGCCGCCAATTTTCCACATAACAATATTGAGGGTCGTTGCTTTGACTTCAAGCAAAAACACTGTCTTTTAAAAGGGATGGCTGTGCACATGACACATATAAGCCTCTTAAAATATTAAAGTACTTTCCGCTTCATCTGTGTTGAATTTCTGAGATTTCTGCTTTGCTATTTGCAGACAAGATAGGTGCGTCTGAATTTTAAAAAGACCATCAGGTACACATAAAACCAGCTGTGTGCTAAAAGATAATGAACCATATGCGACTCTGTGTCAAGGTATACTGTATCTAATTGACATCCCCTGCAGGTGCACAAAGGTAAAGGTGATTTCCTCTGTAAAATGCAGCTGTATAAACACACTTTTTGTATTTATTCTTGTTAAGGATAATGATGTTTCAAAGTAACATTCACGCTTTTGACATACTAGAGAAATGAGTTTGAACACAATCTCAGGTCCTTTGATTTTGCTGAAATGAAAAATATAATATGACAAGACACTAGCTGTTCCTTCATCACTCAGGGTGACTTTGACAGTATTCTCCAATCACAACTTAAATTTGTTTACTTCTGCCAGCACTATATGGTTGTGCGTGTGTGTGTGTGTGTGTGTGTGTGTGTGTGTGTGTATATACGTTAACAATTAATTTATTAATGTGTCCAAGTATCTATATCTGAATTGCCAAATTTGATGTTATGCATGCTGTTATGAACAAATTTCTTCAGTTTGTTCCAGGATTCCTAAAGACAAAGATGGAACTACCACCAGTTCCTTTAGTACAGTCTAACCTCCTGTCTTGTAGCTCTCTTCTGTCACCATAACATCTTTTTTCTCTGAGCTCCATAAAGCAGACAGGCAAAGGACTAAGGTGATGTTAAGAAGAAAGAAATAAACTGTGCAAACCCCCCCGTCCCGTCCACTGCTTCTGAGTGAGCAGTGCACTGCCCACAGGAAATCAATTCAGTTAAATTTATTGTTTTTTCTTTTTATAGTGCACACACACGCAAACATGTGCACTCACACATACACATGTACACACACAAACACACTCACACTGTATATACTGTGTATTATAGCCACTTCCACTGCAGAATTGTCCAAAGGCTCTTAACAAGAATGTGGTGGGATGAATAAATCACAGTCATGTAAAAAATCAAGCATGAAGCTAAAGCTAAAACAGAACAGAAAAACCTCTTTAGTAATCTCTATATTCCACTTTTGTTTTATTTTTAATTAAGGCACCTTTTAATAAATACAGCAATATGTGATAAATACTGTATATTTAATTGTGTTCTACACAGAGAGGAAAACTCACCAACTAAACTATTCTGCTTGTGTCTGTTATATGCAGTTGCTTGACAAAAAAAATGTTCAGTTCTTACATCAAAGAAACCTACTTATCAGTGAGTAGTAACTAAATGCTGTCATAGCAAAGATTGTAAACTTATTGTCTTTACTGTGTTTTACTTTGGTCTCCTTCAAACAACCCATCTTTACTCCTCTCTAGAGCAGTAAACACACTCTCCCATGCTCAACACAAGCTGGCCCACTTATCTTCCCAGACATTCATGCAAAAACTTAAAAAGACACTTAAAAACTTTATAATAACTTGGCCTGAGTATGTGCAGTGCAGGCTTTGAATACATTTTCTGTATATAAATACTGGACAAAGTCTTACAAGTACCACAAGTTCAACCAGTGCCTACATATGTGGGCGTATTTTCTACAAGACTCTCACACAGTTTGGCAGGAGCTCTTCAAAGGTCATTCTTGATAAGGCAAGTAAGATGATCTCCTCCGGATTAGCACAAAGTACCAACAATATTAGTCATCGGCCCCCATGTCTCTGGGGTGAGGTTAAGGAGATGCCATAGAACAGACTCTTTCAGTCATTTTAAATGTTTTGCAAAAGACTTTGTGGGAGTTTAGTTTAGTCACCTGTACAGTAAACAGCAGCTGCAGCAACAACAAGAACAACAAAAGCAACAATAAAGCACGAAGTGTGAGTCACCCACACACCTACTCATTCCTGCTTTGGGGCGGGAATCATCTCAATACACACACACACACACACACACACACACACACACACACACGCACGCACCATCAATTGAAAGAAAAAACTTGAATTTATTGACATATGATGCAGGTTTAAAACTATGCCTGTTTATCTTATATGCACTAAGACATATTTAAGACTACACACTGTGTCATAATTTTTGTAATGCCTGACAGGGCCTCACATGTGGCAATTAATACATACTGCACAGCCACATGTTCATGAAAAATGTACCCCAAATAACACAGCGAAAAAACAACTCCCTCATGCAGGCACTTTAAGCGCTTCCTATCAAGAAACACAAACATTGCAGGTATTTTCTGCTTAGGAATAGCAGAGCATCACAGTATCTAGTTTGAAACTCGTTGGTTCGTGCGTGGGTGGGCTGGCAGTCTCTCAGAGAAGCCTTGTTTACATAGCCCCTATGAGACCCTGCCCAGTGAAAATAATATACAGACAAACCATTAACAGTTTCTCCTACAACGGCAAAGAATTGACACTTATACAAAGACGTGATCTGGCTGGTAAATTATTCTGCACTTGGTAAATTATTCTGCACTTTTGCACTTGGACCTCACCTCGCTGTGCAGTTTGTGACATTGATGCTCTATTTCAAGTCATTCTGGACTGCTTAAAAATACAAGTAAAAAAGGAGAACAAGGGCTTTTGACAATGTCACTGTAGGATGGTCTTAGTAATGATGACAGAACCTGTGCAACAGGATCCAGGAGACAAGCTGTTTATTGTTGAGAAACAGGACAGTCTGGCAGCCAAAAAGCAACTCGGTATCATAATCGGTAATCCAGACAAATGAGTCAAATGACAAGATCAGACTAAGGGAATCCAAACACACAAGGGCATGGGAAACTATCACAGATAATTGGGAACTGTGACCTCTTGCAGATGGGAACTCATGCACTCAGGATCAAGAAAAACAGAGCTGTTGTTCAGTATGAACATTGGAATAACACCACCTTGCAAAGTGATCTGTAGACAAGGTGAATAGAAATACCAGTACTGGTAAGTAGAAATGAATGACCAGGTAAAATTATGCAGTCTATTACCATTTACATTGTGTATTTATTTTAACAAAGTTTCCAAAGTTCCCCAAACAACACAATTAAAAACGAAATCTCTCATGCATACACTTCGAGCGCTTCCTATCAGTAAACACAAAGATTACAAGAAATACAAGTGTATTGTATATAAATACAAGAAGTGAATGTGCTATTTATATGGTACTTATTCAATGCACTTCTTTGTTTGGCTGTTAGACAATACAACTACGTCACCTCTTTACTAAATCCCTAGATACAAATATTGAGAGTGTAAACTTTCATGGAATTTGATCAAATTAAAATAACTTCACTGCAGAAGCAATGCTGTCAGGAAGTGGGTTGTTCAGGGACCATTTATAAAATAAGATAATTATTTGTCAAATATTGTCTCTCTTAAATATTTTAAATAGTATGTTTTTAAAGTATTTTACTAACATTCCCTCCATGTTATTACTCAAAACATCTTTGAAACCATGACAATTACCCTTCTGACATCATCATGGTTCCACAGTACCTGTTTATTCATCTTCTATATCACTTCATCCTGTTAACAGTCACAGGAAGCCTGGAGCCCATCCCAGGAGACATGGGGTGCAGGGCAGGGGACACCCAGGGCAGGTCACCAACCCACCACAGGGCATGCACGCACACTACTGGCAATTTGGAGACACCAATCAACCTAGCCCACACGTCTTTGGACTGTGGGAGGAAACCAGAGAAAACCCACCAAGCAAAGGGAGGACATGCAAACTCCACGCACACAGACCCAAGGGGGGAAATCACACTGCAGGTCTGGAGATGCGAGGCGACAGTGCTAACCACCACACCACCGTGCCACCCACAGTACTCATCTCAGTTCAAAGTTTGTCTGAGACTTACTCTACAACTAACATACCTTACTTCATACAGACCATTCTCTATTATTTAGTGCTTTAGTTTTTTTTTTTGTCAAGGAAAAATATATTACTTCAAAACACAAACACAGAGCAATATTTAAAGGTCATCTGTCACATATAACATTATCCTGGATACTTTATGATTATACTCAAAAATTAAATGTTTAATTTTTTTCCCATTCCAATTTCCATTTATCAAAAACTAAAGTCTCATAGTTCGCATCCATTCACTTTCCAGGGTAAAGAGCAGTCATCAAAGCAAATGGACAGAAATCACATTCTAGGCATCATATTTCAGGGTAAAGAGCTAAAGAATGAAGCCTATGGTCAAAGCTGGCGTGTAGATTATAGATTAATGTGACCACTTCAGCACTGGCTTCCAAATAAAGCTGGTTACTCATAGCCCCTGTGTGGGATTTTGTTTCATTTTATTGCATTATCTGGCTGGTTAATCATTCCCCAGCCATAGGTATTAGAGAGTGATGAAATACATGCCCCCCACCCCCCCCGGTCCCCCACATGTCCGTCTGTCCCGTCGCCAGGTGCTGCTGTAGGCGAGACTGATCATTAGTCAGTCACTCCAGTTTTTGTGCTCTGTGGAGGCTGGCTGACAGCATGAGAACAGGTGATCTTAAATAGCGCGCCATGGAGGGAGACATCACCATGATTACTCCTAGTTATTTGGCATTCAAGGTATACTGAGCAGCTCAAAATGTATTTCTTAAACGAAACAATATTTTATAACGTCTATTTCTCAATAGCATCACAAAATCATTCGTCTTGAGATTTAACCTAGAGCACAGCCTTATACTGTAGCTACAGCACAGTTCCTAAGATGTAGTGTTTTCACATAATGTATAGACTGTAGGTAACATTCACATAATCACAAGTTACAAAAATGTGATGGACAGAACTTGCTTTAAAAATGTGATGCAAGTTGTTCATGGAATATGCCTCATTTGCTATTTAAGCAACACCAAAGACACAGGAGACATATAGAAGATGCTGGTCTTCTTGGCCATTATCTGCATGTTCAAGCAAGCTGTTCAAAGATCACAGATTATTTTTTTTTAAACCACTTTTTACCCAAAAAACTTTTTGATATCCCTATGGGTAAAATTGGGTAATAGGACTCTCTGTTGTAGCACAATCAGCCAGTGAGAGCACAGCACCAACCAATCCAACAGGTAAGCACACCTGTCCCCTAGGTGACAGACCAGAGCCTGCTGTGTACTGTAATGTCAACATTAATCATTGTGCTGAAGTCCAAACATGCATCAAATGTTCTGTTTTGCCATTGTTTTTTGAGGGGCAAAGACATGAGGAATGTTACTTCAAATCCACCAAAACACAACAGAGCCACTGTACGAGGACGGGACTCTGACTTAAAAATTAACTTAAAGACACCCCCAGCAGGATATGAGAGGCTTAGGGAGCTAGATACAGAAGAGATGGTTGAAGTTTAATTATCAGATTTTCTACAGCTCTGATAATGCAGAAATAAATAAATAAATAATCAGGCTATTCAGTTTCATAACAGCAGTCATTTACCATTGAACTAATTAGAAGATAATATTTAGTCATGTTGTTTAAAACCTTTAAACTCACAGAGGTTTTTCTACAGCACTCTAAATGAGATGCAGATACTATTCCGGAAGATTGTGAATGCCAGCTTTGACATGTTAGGGCCATGTGACTGGCGAAAGCGAGAGTGCGTTCCCGTGCGATATTCAAGCTTCTTCACTGACTGAGAAACCACTCACATAACTAAACTGATTATATTCATTTTTTATTTAAATTAGTGAAGGTTTCCTTTGTTTTGTATACCTCATGTGAACCTGAAAAAAAAATTAAATTTATAAAAAAAAAAATGTATTCAAATTTATAAAATTTTTTATTAATTTATTTAAAACTACCCACTATTCTTTATGACTCTAACCTCACCTTTCTTACACTAATGAGTCTATTCATGTATGGGTGTGGCCTGCTACCCTGATAGGTATATAGTGATAGAATCTTCCCCACCTCCATCAGACTGAAGAAGCCTTTTGGTAACAGGTGAAACATTACTGCGTAAAGGAGAAAGACGTCCAGTTGACATGACTAAAGTTCCAGATAACCTCACCTGGACAACTGAGAATCTTCATAGACATTTACCGAAAATAAGACAAACGTAATGTAACGTACTAGCTTTCAAGCAAATTATAATATGATGCTAAAGTTTTCATACGATTCTGTACATAACTGGAAGATTAAGGTTATGTTTTCATAACCACTAATTTATCTATTGTTTTCACTACAGAAATGGAGACAAAATGGAAGGTGTATGATTTGCTTTCTGTTAGGGTATGAATAGACACAGAGGTAAAATCTACAAAGATACGCTTTAAAATTTACCCTACAAGGTTTTTCTTTTTTATTCAGTACTTTTGAAATAGATTTTAAAAGTGATGATAAAACATGATACATTGCACAATACTACACCATTGCAAAACAAAAACAAGCAAAAACATTCACTAACTTACTGTAGTAACATAATATGCTTCAGAAGGAGTCAAACAATTCATTAGCCAATATGATTTTTTGTTAATGTTCTTTATGCAGATGGACAACTCATTAATTCTGTATACTGCTTAATCTGTACAGGGTCAAGAAAGCCTGGAGCCCATCCTGGGTAACACAGGGCAGGGTAGAAATCCATCACAGGGCACACTTACAATCAAGCACAGGGAGAACATGCAAGCTCCACATACACTGACCTTTAGGTGGGAAATGGGCCCCTATCCTCTGGAGGTGTGAGGCATACATGCTAACCACTATACCACCCTAGATGGAGAACGTCTTTATAGAAGAAGGACAGCAATAAAAAAAAAGGAGGATGCCAGGTCTTTTTTCAAGTTCCATTCCTCAACTTGGGTCCAATGCATTTCACCCCGTGAAACTATGCTACCCTTCTATATGTGGTAGGATTTTGTCACAGTGCACTTCTACCCGTGAAACCGTGCTACCACGCTGTTTGCTACATTTTCGTGATGCACTTCACCCCGTGAAATTGTGCTACCCATGTGTGGTGTTCGATTTTTGATCAAAACTACACGTTAGTTCAAATGGGTAGGATTATCTGATAATTAGGACAAATGGATGGTTATAACTACCATTCTGTGCTACGGGGAAGGACATTCTCAGGAGGTAGGACAAATCGTTAGAACACCGGGTTATAGAAATATAAATACCGTAGTATAGTTGTAGTAAATTAAACACGTGCGTTAAAGTCTTGCGAGTGTGTTTGCAAATGAGCCGACCCTTCCCCCTGTCAGGAAGCCGTACTGTTACAGAGCACCAAGGCAGATCGCGCCGACCCCCACTACACATAGCGACATTTTCGTGTCCTAGTGCAGCTCTTGTACCTGTTGATAGCAACACCCACCCGTGTCGTGTGCATTTTGCCCAGTACTACTCCAAATTGCATTTGCAACATGTAATAAATTGCAGTGTCTTGGGCATTAAAGTGCTTTCTGTATCAAATGTTCTGTATTTCGATATCAATAACAAATAGTCGTGTGAACATCTATTTTCATGAATTCATACACATGACCACACTTTATAATGTTGCGTTTTCATACATACACATTGCATTACACTATATGGAAAAAAGTTAAATCCGTAGCAATATTTGTATAAAATAAAGGGAACAAGTGAGAATTTCAACATTCCTTGATATATAGACATATTAATAATGCTGTATATTCAGAAAACGTAATTGTAGTAATTTCTTCTTTAATTTTAAATGGCAAGATGTAGATCGATTTAACTGTAGAAATCATTAACGTAACAAGAGACGGGTCCCAGCAAACACGAAACGTTCAAACAACGGTAGCTAAACGTTCCTAACGCAAAACGTTTGGCTAACGTTTTTTTGGACGTTTTGCGTTTGCTTGGTAGTAACTCCTGTCGATGCACATTAATCGCATAAATTTGCTTCTGTAACAAAAACTCTAAGTATCGCCTCAGAATACTGCATTACTTAAAAAATATTGCCCTTCTGTGATCTCGCCAATTCGCTGATTCAAATGTATTGGCAAATCAGGTTGCTTAGCGTCTACTTAATGTGCATTTTGTCATCGGTTCATTTAGCAGACGCTATCTCACCTAGATAAGCTCACTAGCAGCTGGTAGTATGCGCATTAACACACGTACAGTGTAACTGGTTGGTGTGGTAAATTCTGTGCTATGCCTCTTCGTTAGTGAGATACTGCAGAACGCTGCTATCCCAAAGTACCACGTTCATACACGATGTTAAGCGATTGAAAAGCTTAAAGAGGGCAAGGAGTTTTTGAGAGGAAACGCCAACACCTTTTGCAGGAGCCAGTCATGAGAAACCAAATATTGTTTTGGACAAAGGTGGGTGAGCAGCAGAAACATGACACCTTAGCAGAACCCAATTTATGAAATGATTCAAGGTTGTTTTGAAACTGAGGAAGCTGCAAATATGGTTACGCAAACATTTACATTTAAGGTTGGACTATGAAGTATTGTTTCTGATTAAACAGGCAGGAGTGCTTTTAACATTCCTTCAGCACCATTAAAATCTTCCATTCTTAAACATTTATCTTTCTTTAGGAGAATTACAAACCCATACAAAAACTATTATTATTATTATTATACTTTTAAAGGTAATCTTCACACAACAGAGGTGCATTCCAGCTGTCATAAATCAAGCTTCTAGAAAGTAAAGACATCTATTTTAATGAACACAGGTGTTACAGTAAGAATTCTCAGAAAATTACTTTGTTACAGTGTCTTAAAAAAGAAAATAAATGACAATGTAAACGGAACATGGCATTTTGTCAGACCACTGCATTGAGGGAGAACTACATTTAGACCTTTATTTAAATTTAAAGTGAGTTAAGGAAAAAGTGTAATGTCAAATGTTTATTTATTGGTGTTACAGACAGAGCATCTGACTTTCATCACAGACAGAAGGAACTTAAAATGAGTTCTCACTGTAACATCTCCTTCCCCTTGAACATCATCTGTCAGCTGGCAGGAGAAGCACCACCAGCAGCGGCGATTAATCAGTTTAGCGCCTGATAAATGCATGTGGTTGTGTGTTCCAGCAGGCAGGGACAAACTAACAATTCCCAGGGAACGCACATCAAATGGACCGATCTGCTCGATGCTACAGCAACAGGACACAGTTATAGCGCATGATTGATTAATTATTAACAGTACCATAGCGCAAATGATTTGCATGCAATTTTTAAACAACCACATCCAAGAGAACATAAATAAATGCAGCCTGACATAAGATAAAAGGTGAGGTGATCCACACCAATACTGAAAGGCAACAGATATTCCACTCAACAAAATACGGTAACGTGGAAATAGAGATACTGTGGCCATTTGAGATGGACGCAAATTCCAGTTAGTGTGATCAATAACTTCTTGGCGCACTAATGCATTTTAACACGAAGATTTGTAACATGGTGCTCCTTTAACAGGCACCAACGGTGGGGCTGATACTTACAAACCTAAAGGGCACAGCTCTCATCCCGGTACAGATCTCACACTGAACAAAACGGGCAAAGTCTATAGTGTAAAAATAGGATTGCTCTACATTAAGGTGTTGTATGACTGTGGAAGTAATTTAAGTGGACATTTTATATATAGATTTAGATTCCCACAGAAACCCGGGTCTTTGTATCACAGATTAAACGCCTACACAAAACGATTTAGAAAATGTCATAGGGCTTCATGTGTTGGCCAACGGTCTCCCTTTCTTGCTGAAATCTTCGTGTTTCATTACTTACAGCACATCTTCTAAATCTACAACACATTTATTTATATTTATTGTTCTTTAAATGCAATCAAACACACTTTGTGTTACTTCAGCAAAGAAACAGATATGCAGAGAAGTCATTTGTTGTATCCAAATGAGTGTCACCAGTTTTGAAGATCCCAGGTGTGAAGGTAAGGAGTGGTCAGTAGGCAGCATATCATACTACAATACACCAGTCTGGCAGGCCAAGTACATCAGCTTCACCACAAACGCATAGTATTCAGTATGATCCCTTTGTTTTTGTCTTTCTACTGTGAAAACCAGCAGTTTATAAACACACAGTTTTTATTATCATTTTTATGTGTTTCACAGGATAGGAAAAGAACTTCCACCATGTTTCCTTTTCCCAATAAAACAAAAAACAGTCTCAATGCCTGCCTTTTCTTCTAAATCTGCACACCTACCAGGTTTGGGGCAAATCATGAGGTAGGCGTTGTCTGAGCTGCTGGAAATAGACCAAAAGCAGGAGGCCTCCGTGTTCTCAGGAAATTCCTTCACACGGATTCCAGTCCAGTAGATTTCCTTGCCTGCACAGTGGTTTCTCAGAACTGGGCATTCCTCTGAGGAGACAGACAACATCGGGTTATTTTCAGAAACATGATCTGCATCCGTTCATAATCCATTATTCCTTCTGTGCATTTGAAGAAAGTCTCTGGTCAGGATCCATAATTTAATGAGATTTACTAACAGCATACACACTCAAACGTGCATTTTAGCAGGATGTGAAC
>JABJVR010000468.1:0-21077 GCA_025773905.1 Chitala chitala | reverse complement strand
GTCTTTGGACTGTGGGAGGAAACCAGAGCACCCAGAGAAAACCCACCAAGCACAGGGAGAACATGCAAACTCCACACCCCCACACACACACACACACACACACACACGGCAGGAATTGAACCCCAGGCCTGGAGGTGCGCGGCAACAGTGCTAACCACCACGCCACCATGCCGCCTATCTTTAAGACATTAAATTGTAATTAGTGTTGAAAGAAATGCTTCTAACTTTAACACTAATTTACCAACAAATACATTTTTACCGATATGCCATAAAATAACACTACAGAAACCAGTCTATAATACATATCTCTAATTGGATCTACTAGCAAGTGTGTTGCGACCAATGCCAAATGGATAACTGGAAGGTTTTTAATACCTAACATGGCATCAGCCAAAGATATCACCTTAGCAAAAGATATCACCTTAGCTCTTACTTAAGCCATGATGCCAGCTACTTCTCCCTCAGTGTCCCGGTTGCTAATTAACATAAGTTGGATATAACAAAGTGCATTTTTAAACTGTTTCAGTAAAAAAAGCCTGGAAATGTGTGAGAACCACCAGAGTAATAACGTAACAATAACTCGAATGGTTTGATTGGCGGCGATGTTATGACATTTGTGCAAGTTTATGATGCCTACAATTTCTTCATAAAATTTTTATATTTCATTGTTGTTCAGGCCCGACTGTATCACGATCCCCACTGTACTCCATATTCATTTATCTAGTCTAGCCTCTTTAGACATCATGTAAAGATTACTTTCCCAATAGTTTGAACATTTTTATTTAGAAGTCTTACGTGAATATTATCTGAATGCATATAAATCGATAATTTTAAAAAGACAGCTACATTTGACATAGTAGATCAGATGAATGAATGTACTGAATTGTCTGGTTACATGTGCAGTTTTTATGTACATATTTTTACTATAGCAGTTCAAGTTTAAAATTCCTTTAAAGGTTATTCTAACACATCCTTGTCTAAGTGCTGTAACTGCAGCCTTCTCTTACAAAATGTTGGTCCTTAATTGTTACACTACCCGGTTTTCATTCAAACCACGTGTACGCCTTTTATGATTCTCACCGTTCACATCAATTTCACGTTCATCCACCACAAGCACATGCAGGTTGTCAGGTTGGTATGGAGAATGGCCCAGGCTGGGGTTTCTGTACCGTTCCTCTGGGGCTGGCTGCTCAGTGTGTGTCTCTTCTAAGTCACCAGGAACAGGGTACAGTGTTGGCTCACTCTCCCTTGGAGTGGCCTGTTCAGGGGCATGCTGTGGTTCTGTATCATATGCAGGAAACTCTGTGACCAGCCCCTCCTCTCCCTCTATATTATCCTCCCCCCACGGGACTTCCTCTAAGGACTCCATGGGTAGATCTGTCACTTCTCCAGGAGCCACAGCCGAAAAGAAAGGGGATGTCCCAATCTCAAACACCCATACTCCACGTTTTCCAGAGTTTGTCTTCCTGGAGAACAGTACAAAAAAAAGCTTAGTTCCTACTATGGAAATTTCTGAATCTGCTTCAAATGTGAAAAACTCACACCAGAGAGTAAATTACAAACTAGCAAGTAGGCCCAAATTATGCACTTATAGCTTGAACTCATATTTCAGGCATTTGACAAGAAAATTTGTAAAGAAAGGTAGATTCTAGATATTTCTGCTTTGTAAAATCAAAGCTGGTTTAACCTCGGTCTGCAGATATTTCTTTGTTATTAGAGTATACTTACTCAGAAAGTTCTCTAACAGATGACTCTTCACTGGTGGTGACATGATGGTGTGGACCTTGAGTACTCCAAGAGAACCAACTCTCCACTAGTCCTTTGCTAAAGCCAACTTGAATGGGCTCGTTCTTGCCTTCCACAGATGTTGAAAAGAACTGCAGCCCATTTATTGGATATAGAAGGATGGCATAGCTAGCAGTATCCGTCGATGCCATGACAAGTTGAAAAGTGTTTCTCTACAGAAATGAAGGAAAATACTGCCATTAATTGCATTTATGAATGAATTAGCTAAAGAGAAGAGCCAGTAAATAAGCTTAGGTGTTTTCATTACTCTTCACCTTATTCTCCAGCACATCTCCTCTGTGAGAAGACTCATGGGGTGCAACGTTCTCCCATGTTACCACAACGGCATGGATGGGCTCCACTTCATCGTCTTCAGGGAAGGCCCTGACAATGTGTTCAGCTGCCAGCTGAAGAGTTTTGGGACTTGTGTCCTTGCGGAAGAAGACCTTCCCAACCCCATCACTGGTGTCCATGTTCCCCAAGCCAGCTGCAATCATACCAAAGCTAGCAGGCATTTTGCCCAAGTATTCTGATTCTGCCGTGGGCTCAGCTGTGGCGACAAATCCATTTGTATTGATCTGAAATTGGAAGCACAATGAGCAAACGCACACACACACACACACACACACACACACATACACAGACACACATTTTATCATTCCTAAGCACGTCCTATGCCAGTGGACAGAAAATGCTTACAAGAAAATGCTTACTTA
Organism: Chitala chitala; assembly: GCA_025773905.1. Lineage (NCBI taxonomy): Eukaryota > Metazoa > Chordata > Actinopteri > Osteoglossiformes > Notopteridae > Chitala > Chitala chitala. Next base: position 18,576 of record JABJVR010000468.1, on the reverse strand, counting down.
ACTGCAGTTGTCAGTCTGGTGTCTCTTTTCCACCCTTATGCCTAATGGAATGTGTGTCTGACATTCAGTTCTGGGTGGCAACTAACCACCTAACATTAAACTGTGACTAAACAAAGATTGTGCTGGGAGGATCCAAGTCTACACTCTCTGAGTGGTTAAGGATGTTTGGCTTAATGTAAACAGCACCATTGTAAATTAACCCCTCTGATGGTGTTTGTAAAAGTTAGACTTTTTTTTACCCCAAGTTAAACTTTCAAAGAACCATTCTTCAAATTATGCAATACTGGTCAAATTTGCACCTCTTTCAGTTTCTATGATGCTGAAACTCTACATCACACAAACTATTGTGAGTCATTATTAAACGGTCTCCCTGCTAAATCCCTCAACAGATCACAATATGGTCAAACTCTGCAGCCTTTTTACTTACACAAAGAAATATGCTCATATCACCTGTTATATCCTAACGTTATACATAAATAATAATTGCATTCTTTCTTTTAATTAATGTGGGATACTAAACTGGAGGGTGGAAGAGACTATGCATCATCAAACTGTCAATCAATCAAGTTATGGCGAATGGGAAGTTACTGCACCAGAAAGAGGCTCTGAAGAGGCATTTCTCCAAAACAAGAGAGAGAGAGTGTTTGTGAGGAACAGTGAAAATAGAGAGAAATTAAATTCATTTTTGTAACTTTCCATAGCTGTATTTGTGTACTTCGTTATCTATTAATGGAGTTGGTAAGGCAGACAACACTTGTATTTTTGTTTTTCACAGTCTTGTCAGAGTAGTCTGGACTTTGAATCATGTCAACTGGCCATCTTTCTTCTTATTAGGAATGTTTCATTACTCATCCAAGTAGGTTCTTCAACCTGAGATGAAATTGGTCAGGAACCACATATTCAGGCGCATTAGATGTCTATGAAGTCTACGAAGTCTATGACGGCTCATCAGCTAAACAATGGCAGAGAGTCGTTGGGATGTAGATGTCCCAACTCCTACTTCTTTTGTCAACTCAAGAGAGTCGTTAAAAGCGGCTGACCTGGTGGATGGGTGAAGTCCTTAATCTTCTGGGGACTGATGAAAATAGGGGACAGGTTGTCTCTGAGGCCTCTGCCTCTATTGAGGGAAGGATTTTCAATTTTCGCATAAATTGAACTCCTCCTCCTCCTTCACTCCTCTCTGAAACTTGCTTAGCAGATGTCATTTTGTATTTAACCCATGATAGACCACTTATTCCAGTCAGCAGTTCTAATGCTGCTTTACTGAAGAGCAGCCTGATGAGACACCAGCTCACAGCCCTCCCTGTACTCATTAGGACTGAACAGTCCTTGATGTTAAGTGCAAGTTTTCACTGCTTTTTTACAGAGATATAATAAAAAACAATAATTTTGGAATGCTATCTTCCTTATAATAATTTGTTATTTAGCAGACACTTTTATCCAAAGTGACTTATAATATTTCACATGCGTGTTACAGTGAGCTAGCGCAGGGTGTCTTGCTCAGGAACACACCAGGTGGCTGGGCTGGGATTCAAACCAGGAGATTGCTGCAGCCCAGCCTAATGTTCTAACCATTAAGCCACCAGACATGTACCCATTGGAATACATCCTTTACTGTTATTCACACCATGCTGAAACTGTCTGTTCTTATGTACATAATAATAACACACCATTAAACAGGACGTGAGACATGCCCTGAAGGGTTTAAAACCCATCGGTGTTTAAACCTGACTTTTAATCTTTAATTGTTTCCTTTATGGTTGTCTTTTTGTTGCACTCACATCATGTGCTCTGAAATGACTTATGATTAAGCAGGGCCTTGTGCCTGGGATGCAGAGTGCTCACACATCAACCGCCACAGACTCATTTGCTCCTTAACACGCTTTTAAATGTCTTGGTAAACATAAATACCTCAGTGCAAGGGTTATTACTTTATAATATAGTAATATCAACCTGTCAACTGAATTTAAGCAAAGATAAACATTTTAAAGTAACATCAAGCTGTTAGAAAGTATGATGAAGGACACAGTTAAACAGGAATAATAACAGATATTTTCAGATAAAGTGACTCCATCAAATAGCTCAGAGGGAGAGGACCTACAGCGGGTAGTGAGAACAGCTGAGAATATCATTGGGGTCTCTCTTCCCACCATTAACGACATTTACATCACTCCACATGCTACACCTGCAAGGCCACCAGCATTGTGGATGACCCTACACTCCCACCACAAAAACTGTTCACTTTACTGCCATCTGGGAAAACATACTGGAAGCATCCAGACCCTCATGGCCTGACTGTGTAACAGCTTCTTTCCCCGAGCCATAAGACTCCTCAGCTCTCAGGGGCTGGAATGAGCCCGATCTCTCACACACTCACCAAGACCGCACTGCTGCACTTTGATTATCGTACACAGCACATCAAACTGTTTACTTTACACAGAACTGTGTCAGCATTTTCTCTGTGTTATGTTTACTTCTTATTGTTTGTCTGTCTTTGCATCCTGTATATTCTGGTAGTAGTTTTTGTGTTGTTTTATGTAGCACCTGGTGTCCTGGTGGAACAGTGCTATACTCAAGCAGTATCAATACTGCTCTTTCAGCCAATCAGATACTTTGCAATGTCAACGTGGGTCATGGACACATTCAGGAAGACAAACGCAATGGTTAACAGGTAAGAAAAGCAAGCAAGATCGTGACATGTGCTACAGTACTAAAACACTGAACATAAGAACTGGCACGGAATGATGTTGCTAATGGAGATGCAGCCCACTTGCACAAGGTCATGGGTTTGCCTCTACTGTGAGCACCATGGCGAGGACAGCAAGATGCAGACTGGGAACAACTCTGTGAATAACACATGAAGCCGGGCGGTCTACAGGGAACCTCTGGAAAATAACCCATTGTAAAAACGACCACATTAATTACCATAATGATGGTGGAACAGTGTCTGACAGTGTTGCTTTTGTTTTTCCAACAGTGAAGAATCCTGTGTTTATTCATGGCATGAATGAGCTGTCTGAGACCCTCAGAATATGTCCAAACTACGTGAAATGAACATTACATTTTTTCTCTTTTTGGGCACTTCATATTTTGCTGAATAACTAGAACTGACAATTTAAACACACAGTGCTCCATTGCATTCCTTTGTAAGATGTTGACTTTTAATTCTAGACTAAAGACCCATTAAACAAGATAAAGAGACACAGCCGCACACAACTCTATCCCACAGCGAAGAACTGTTATCTGCTCAAATTATGAACTCAGTTTGGAGTTCTGCTCTGCCGTAACCATAAATGATGTCATACTGAATACACAAATACAGAAAAATACATACAGTTGTACATGTTGTTTTAAAAGACTATTTATAAATGCTTATGAAAGTAACCAAAGGAAAAAGAACCCCTGAACTTTAACACTAATGGCAACTGTAACATTTCCACTGATTGTGTTTCTGGCATTAAGTGACTGAACATTTTTACCTTTGCTTCCAAGTGATGCATCAGTGACTTTAACAGCAAACATGTAATTTTGCACTAAACAGTTAAACCACTTTTATGAAAACAATGTGATTGTTGATTACGAACAAATGCTTGAGTACATGACAAGCCATCTAATTAAGAAACATTACGGCTGTCAACATGATTAAAGGTGGGTTCTAATCTAGTAAGGTATGCAAAGCATTCAGACAAGACATAAAACCGAGACACATAACGATGAAATGATGAGGGCAGGCCTGTGAAATGTCCTTTTCCTCTCCCACCTCCAGGTGTGCCATCATTAAAGCATTTGTCATGCATGCTCTCTGAATTCCTCAGCATAACCTAAGCCATCAGGATCAGCCATGAACCTTCTACAAAGTCAGAGAGCCAGAAAGTAACTGCAAATTTTTGTACAGTGATAGTTCATCCTGAGATGGATTACAATCTCAGATTTAGCGCTACAGCCAGGGGTGCTGAATTACAACATATTATAACAGGATGTGAATATGAATTAGCTTCAGCCTACAAGGGTTACGAATCGTGTGCTGATCGAGTCCCTTTTATGAAGTACAATAACTTGCTGTATGTAGTAAAAGGAAAAACTATTTTCACAGTGGTTGTAGTGTAGCCATATTCAAAACTGTAATGGTTACAGTTGGTCTGTTGAAGTGACTCTTTTGTAGTTGTCTCCATGGAAACTATACCTGTGATTTGTGTTATGCTTATTTTATATACTGATAAACTGAAAACCAATTTATGTTAATTACAGTCATGCGTGTTGAAAGTCTGACATATTAACTTGCTGAAAGAAATGCAAGGTAATTTTAATTTATTTCTTAGATCTCCAGAACTGTGTAGCTAAAGCATATAAACTCACATAATTTGGTTTTATTGAAATTGTTTAACTATGAAACCCTTTTCTGAGTTAGCTTGACTTTATGAGGTGGGTTAGATATTGTCAGAGAATCTGAATGACTTTAGTCTTGTTTGAACATGTAATTTTGTGTTTTTGCACTGAAGTCTACAACACAAGGCTTGTCCCCGACAACCATTATGAGCATCATTCTTGCTACATGAAGTAGACACTCCTATATCTGGCATTCTAGGAGATTTCTTGTTCCTTATGAATTGACTGTAAACATTATGTACATCATCTGAGAAGAATTGGTATAAAGACAATCTTAAAACTCCCAGATGATTATCATCACACCCAAAACAAAATCAACAGACAAAGAAAACTCAAGAAATGTTCGTTTTGTTATTCAAAACAAAAGAGTACACCATCTGAAAAGAGGGTGAAAGAACTCCAGTGGTTTACAGAGTTACACCCCCTTGTGTAGAATGGGCCTATCAAATAACATTCAAGAAGAATTTAACCCCCCACCCCAACGTCTTCCCTGCATGCATCTATCCCAAAGGGTCTGCAGCTGGTTTGGGGGTGGTACACAATATCAAAGCCAGCTGTACAACTCCAAAAGCATTTGCTACAGGAAGGGGAACGTCTCCAACAGCCTCTGGAGTTAAGGAGGCAGTGGGTGGAGGAGGTTACTTAAGGGGCTCGTGTTTTCATCTGCCAAAAGATAGCTCAGGGGAGCCAATGGTTTGAACATTAGGACTTGGTTCATGCAACAATAAATAAATAAAAGATATCGAGTGACAACATCAGTACAATCATTTCATTCAAAGCTAGTAAGAGGGTTAATTATTTACAACATAGTGAGCATATGATTACCAATACACACACTTAAAAGTGCCTTAGCTAAAGGTAAACACACCATAGATAAATTACCAACACAACTGATGAATAAAAAACTAAAAATTATCAAAAGATGAGTGGATGCAGAATTCAGAGAATGTGATGGAATGTGATTGAACATTAGTATCGGGGAGTCGGGCTATTGAGAGCATTCTATATGTAACACACAGAATTGATTGTGAACCACACAGAAATGCATTGTACTTTAAAGACTGCAGTGATATGTCCTAAAACTATTTAACACAAGAGGATTCTTGCTGCATTATTATGAACCAGTGAGCCACTGTGAACCTAATTACTTTGAAGATGCACCGAACAGGACAGAAATTCAGTAAGTAACACAACATAAATTAAAAAGGACATACCATGGAAATATTATATAAGTAGAAAAAGGCAGATCGAGCAACAGAATGTAAATGAGTTTTAAAATCGAGAGCGCTAGCTAAAATATCCTCCATGTTATTTTACTTAAATACGACATGAAGTCTTAACATTGTTACAACAGTGGATATCAGTAACGTACTAATCAGATGTATAATAAAAATTTTAATAATACACACACATATATATATATATATATATACACATATAATATAAAACCCTTGCTTTTTCCAGAGCACCACTTTATACAGTACATGATGCCTATCACATACACATTAGCAGGGTGCTTACTTTGAAGTCACCCTGCGGGACAGTGTTTGTGGTGTCTTCTGTGTGTCTCAGCCGCGGCACCCTTATGTTGAGAGACAACAGAAGACAATACACAACCTTTGTGGCCCCTGCGAAGCTTGCAGGGACATGCAGTGATGCCAAGATCATCATTGTTTCTGCTGATTTTCCTCCAAGTGGTGACCTCTAAAAACGTGTAACTTTTAAAAGGGAAACAGTAATAATCAGGGGTAATCTAATAATAATAATATAATAATAATTAGACTACACAGTAACCCTTTAAGTCTTACTTTTATACATGCATTACAGCATGGTCTATCCCTGACAGGTAAATGAAAGCACCATTCTGCTGAAAACAGACAGTTTCAACTCATATAGACTATTTGAGGTGAAAATATTCTGCAGAAAATGATTTTATAAGCAGCCTGGTGGCTTAATGAACCACAACCAAGAAACTCAGCACTAGCTCTAGCTAGTTGCCCACTGCTCCCCTCAGGGAATGGGTTAAATGCAGAGAAGTGCTTTCCCTCGGGGATTAATAAAGTACTATAAATTAAATAGACAAATTTACAACATACCAACGGAAGACAAAAAATATTTTAAGACATTTCATCTAGAAACATAAAAATTTGTCATAACACAACGTGTCATGAAATCATGTCAAAAGCAAAAAAAAAAAAAAAAAAAGAACTCTGGTCTGTATGAACTATACAGTGGTTATTGCCCTATAATTAAAATGGTCTGAGAAATTTAAACTATACAACTCCCTATAAATAATATATTGCTGTGAACCCATGCTCACTACTATTCATTGATTTAACACAGCGGTCCAGTTACGTCTTACTTTAAAATGTGGTCTTACTTCACACTAACTGAAGGCTCAGGCAGGGGGGTGAGCACACACCCCGATCGGACACCTCTCCCTCCCAGCAAGTCCCATTTCCAAAACGTTCTCGTCATTACCAGCTAACGCCAGAATATCGGCTTCTTTAAACAAGAATGCAAACCACTATAAAAATACAGTACAATAAACTCATCTCTGAGAAAACTCTGAAGTTTTAGTAAATCGCACTGTTCTCCTTCATACATAATTAGCTTAATTCATTTGGGATAAACTTACATAAATGCTTGTAAATTTTCCGTCGAAGAAATGCAGAGGTTTGTCCAAGTAAAGCTCTTGCGTGAGGTCGTCCCCCTGGTCCAGCGAGCGGTCCCCAGCGTCCTGTCCATACTGGAAAACATCTCCCAAACTTACACTTTTGACAGTAACGGAGTAAGTGAGAAGGCTGAGCCACACCATCAGCCGCTGTCGGGGAAAAGTCATTTTACTGCTGAGTGACCTCGGAAAAGAAGACAGACTACTTATAAAGCGACCTCCAGGTCAGGCACTACAGCGGTGATACTGAAGACAAGAACAGAATCAGAACATCAGGGGACAAAAGAAAAGACGGGCGGGGCGGGGCGGGCCGAAGGGGGCTGCTCTGGGGGCTGTCCCGGGAAAAGCGGACTCCGAAGGGGGCAGCAGTGGGGGCTGTCCGGGAAACGTGGACGTTTCAGTAACGACTGATTAACAATATTTCACACAGCATCCAATGTCATGGTAGCCGACGAACGGAACACAAACGAGAACGGACACTGTAACAGTAACTGAACAGTCGTTACAGACAATGTTCCATCGCAACTGTATTAAAATATGTTGTACAAGTAATCTACAGTATATATTCTGGCTCCTGGCGTGCATTGCGTCATTCTATAAATAAAATAATTCATGAGATATTGCGTGTTATTTTATGTGTCCCCTTCTAGAGTTTGCATTCATTTGATTTTCCCAATATGTCCACCTTTTCACTTATCAGTGTGTTTCCACGCTCACCCCGCAGCCCCCTACTGTCACCAAGTCCCTTATATGCACTGGACTTCTGTGCATGTGAATAGTAGTAACAACTGAGGAACACTGTTGACATCTTGTTGAGGAATGCTCATGATTTAATTAGCTAACAGATACAGAAGCAGGACCATTTCTGTCTGTTCTGGTGCCCTATGTAAGACCTTCAGTGGCACCCCCCCCCACACCTCCAGACCAAATACCCTTATTTTGTAAAGTACTTTCTGGGAGGGTGCAGTCAAACATCTCCCAAATTTTCAAGTTGCAGATTTGGAGGGGGATTACATTTGGTCCAGCACCACCCAGGCCTCAGTCCTGCGATCCTAAATCACAGGCTGGATATCATTCCACCCTTAGTATATTTCTGGCACCTACCCAGGGTCAGCATAACACAGCATCCACTAAGACACACAACTGCTCAGAACTAGGTCTATCTGATAACAGATATCCTGCAGCTACTATCATTATACCTAGACCTGCACTCAGACATCCACCTGGGGCAGACATACTCAACAGGCGTACTCTGGTCCACATCCCGACCAAATTACAGTTCAATTCAGACCCAGAACAAAGTTTTACAAAGGTTTTTACCTGGACTGTGTTTCCTTGGCACATCGGTATCACGTCGCATCAGTGTTGTGTGTATGGCGTCACCTGTCAGCATTCAGCAGTCCTCTAGTCGCCCACAGTTAGCAAAGTGGCTGTCAGATAGACAGATGTTTTTTTATGACATGTTCAAAACTTGCCAGTGCAAAGAAAAGAAACGGTGACTTCAGAGATGAGTGAACTGACAAATACGTGTTCATTTTGGCTGAGGGAAGCATAAGATCAACGTGTGTGATTAGCAGTGAAACAGTGGCCAAAGTGAGGAGTCGTAACGAAAAACCCTATGACACCAAGCGAGCCCATTTGGAAAAGAACTTTCCTCAGACCACAGAGGTAAGAATGACAAAACTGGATCTATGGCGCAGGGGACATTAGACAAGTGGACCTGTATCTGAGTACCCCTGATCTAGGGACACATAACCTGCTTCAAGTTCCACTAAAAAATTAAATACATCCAAAATGAAAAATTAAATACATCCAATGAAAGTATAAACTGTTCCTTGCTCGATGTTCTCTCACCAGGTAATGCAGCAGTACTGGTTAGTGACATGGTGCTCGATACCAGTTTGGATATTTGTGCACTGACACCATCCATATAGTTTAGTGTTTCCCAACCTTTCTTGAGCCACGGCACATAGTTTACATTAGAAAAATCCCACACCACCAAACAAAAATGTCTCAAAAAGTATATATAATGAAATATAATGATCCTTGGATCATTGGATAATTGGGTTGGATCATTTCCCAAGGTACACCTGATGTTCTCTCACGGCACACTAATTGAGAATCACTGATCTAGTTGAAGCGTTTCTAACAGCTTCACACACTTACATAAGGCCCACAGTTAAGGACACAGAGGTGGCCTGGCTGCTGTCTTTGATTAGTCTCTCAAAATTGGAAAAAAAAAGAAACTATTACTGACTTTTTGTAATGTAAAACTATGCTGCTTAATATTGCATCAGATTCATCTGTGTATTTACTTACAATGTGTAAACCTCCAGGACCACACACACCTTTAATTATTGAATTTAGTGATTTTCTGTCTGATCTGATCTTTAAGTTTGATACAGCTTTAGCAATCGGTAACTTCAGATGTATTCAGTAAGAGTCTCCTGTCTGTCCTTGGTTCAGCTGGTAACTCTCAGCAAATATGAACCAACCCACAAAAATGGAATTAGTTTAGATCTCATTATAACACATGGTATTGATATTACTCAGTTATTGGTGTGTCCATTAGTTAATTCCGCTTTTGATCACTTCTCAATCGCTTTTGAGATTAGACTTCCTCAGAAAGCTGTCATGAGGTCATTATGACTTTCCATCTGAATAAGTTAATAAAATACAGAGGTACTATACAGAAAACAGTTTACACTGACAGTGCATGTTACTATACAGAACAAGGTTTTCACTGACAGTGCATGTATTAATGAAATTACGCATAACTTTTATACAGTGGCCAGGCATTAAATAAAGCAGCTCCATTAAAACCAAAACTGTTACACCCATTAGACGCTCTCTAAGTTTCAATGAAAATATGGAGACTGAAACAGTATATTAGAGTGCAGGTGGAAATCCACATGACTATAAGATCAGCAACACCAGACTCAAACTGTGCTCCAATACACCCCCTCCAAGCCCACCAGCAATATTAGACACACCTTTGAGTGAATTTGTACCAACTGACACTTCAGATCTTAACAGTTGATAGTTAAGACTAAGTCCACCACCTGTCTGCTAGACCCCATTCCAGTGCAACTGCTTAAAGATTCACTTAAAGTTTTAGTAGGACTTTTTGTGAACCTAACAAGCACTTCCCTGGCTTTAGGTGTTATATCCAATTCATTTAAAGTTGCAGTCATTAGGCCACCGCTTAAAAAACCTAATTTGGATCCTGAAGTACATAGTACTTCCGACAAGGACGCAGCACTGAAACAGCACTGACCAGAGTTGTAAGTGATATTGTGATGTGATCAGTGCAGGGAGCATCGCCGTTCCTGTTGACAGAGCTTAGTGCTGCTTTTGATACTGTTCATCGCTGTGTAAACTGGCTTCGGTAAACTGGCTTCAAACTGTCGTTGACCTTAGCAGAACTCTTCTTAGGTGGTTTACTCTTTTCTCACAGACCGTTATCATATTAAAGTGTCCAACAATAGCACTAGGAGACATCATATCATGTGCTCGGCTCATATATCATAAGCTCGGCTGCTCAAGCTGATCAGGCAGCACACAGCTGATCAGGCAGCACACAGCTGATCAGGCAGCACACAGCTGATCAGGCAGCACACAGCTGTAGTATGAGGGAGCTGTGTGACACCAACTAATGTAACCCACAAGAGACTGCTGACCTGGCTGTGAAGTTATGATAAGCCCACATGAGAGAACTTCAGGAAAGCGATAAAGCTGCTGAAGAATGCCAAAGAAGACAGCATTCCTGAATAACCTCTCAAGATAGGCCTGGACAACGGCTGCTGTGTGTTTTAGGTGTACATTATAAATTTTTTCTTTTACATATTAAATGTGTTTCTAGTAAATCATAATGTATTTGAATATTTGACAAAAGTTATAATAAACCTGCTGTTTAAAATTTTTTAAATGTCACAGCGTGATTGATAGATATCTGTCGTTACGCCCACAGCTAGAAGCTTGAAGTTTGTTAGCCATGCTGGCTACTGACTGAACTGCCATAAAGCTAAGCACAAACATGAAGAGGAACACAGGACATTCTTTCCTGAATGGGAAGAATTGCATTCTTTTGTTAAAAGGAATGGTAAACCCTTTTGTTTGATGTCTCAGACGTCAATGTTGTATTTGAAAGCGTATCTTCAAACTTGAGATGCCATTTCACCTCAGTACATGGGCTGGGAGTTTCTGAGAGGCACTGAACTTCGCAAGTACAACCCCTGGCAAAAATTATGACGATCAGTGAGCAGCAATATGGGTTCATGCCACAAAAAACACCACAGATGTGGTGTTTGCTTTGAGAATGTTGATGCAGAAGTACAGAGAGGGTCAGAAGGAGTTGCACTTTGTGTTTGTGGATTTAGAAAAAGCATATGACAGAGTGCCAAGAGAGGAGCTGTGGTACTGCATGAGGAAGTCAAGAGTAGCAGAGAAGTATGTGAGGGTGATACAGGACATGTATGAGGACAGCATGACAGCAGTGAGGTGTGTGGTATGAATGACAGACTGGTTCAAGGTAGAGGTGGGATTGCATCAAGGATTGGCTCTCAGCCCCTTCTTGTTTGCAATAGTGATGAAGAGGGTGACGGATGAGGTCAGACAGGAGTCTCCATGGACTATGATGTTTGTAGATGACATTGTGATCTCTACTGAAAGTAGGGAACAAGTGGAAATGAACCTGGAGAGGTGGAGGTATGCACTGGAGAGAAGGGGAATGTTAGTCACTAGGAGCAAGACAGAGTACATGTGTGTAAATGAGAGAGAGGGTGGTGGAATGATGCAGTTGTGCTGTAATTATTACAATGGGCACCAGGACAAATAGTTCCCTATTTGCAATTACAGTTTGTGTCTGTCACATGTAGCAGAAGCAGGACACAGACTGCAGCCTATCCTGAATTTGTCATGTAGCAGAAGCTGGACACAGACTGCAGCATGTCCTGAAGTTGTCATGTAGCAGAAGCTGGACACAGAGTGCAGCACGTCCTGAAGTTCTCATTCTAACAGTTGAGGTACTTTTACACCAAGAGCATCCTGCAAAACATCTTAGTTTTCATAAAAAAATATATTATGATCAACAGTACATAAATACAACTGTTCTCAACTGATAAGCCTCTAGCCATGGCATTTCGAACCCTGATCCAATGTAGATTCATACAAACCCCATGTCCCCCTTTCTCTTAGTCTCGTACCTGTAATGCTTCTTCAGACAAATCCATGCATGAAGGCTCGAGTGTAAAACAGCTAAAGTTGGCTTTCGTGAGTTTTCCTTAACTTGCCTTTTAACTACCGTCAAGCATCCCCACAATGTGGGAGGTATCCTCTTCTGCCCAGCGACTGTCAAACACAGCCATGCACAAAGTGATCCAGATGGTGACTGTGTGTACATACATGCTCATTTACTAATTCCTTGTTATCTAACGCAGCCATATATGGACTTAGAAGTCATAAATAATGAAAATATTACCGTTAAAGAAAGCTTTACTCCGGCAGCAGTATGTTCTAGAACTTTGTGATAGGTTCGTGCATACATTTGTGTATCATTAAACCAAATTTGTTTAGTCTGGTAATATTTTTTCTTTGGAAAATTAGACACTTTACATATAGGATAGAAGGCTGCATGTTTGATAAATGTAGTATAATTTCTGCTAAATTTCTCTTACAGTATTTCAACAAAACACAACAAGGCCTACACTGAGGCATTAAAGTAAATTGTCAATCCTTCAATGTCATTCTTTAAATTTAATTTAAATTAAATTAATAAAATGAAACACACTAGTGACACACTGGTGACATCTCTCAGCAGCAGACTGAGATGACCAAGGTCTAGTTCATAGTCTTTCACACTTGTAAATGAAACAGCACAGCTGCATCACTGACATCCTGTTTATTTTAGGAGTTATGTAATGCTTTCAATAACATAAAGACTTCAGAAGGAAAAATAAAGCACTGACCGAAGAGAAGGGTAACAGAAAATGACAGAGATGTGAAGAAATTGTGCAATACCATTGTACAGCTGCCTATAAAGACAACCAATGCAGTCTTACATAAATCATCTCCTTTTGGAGTGAAAATGGAAGTGCTCTAGAAAGGACCTGTGCTATGGAGCAGTGTACACTCAAGTTAGTGGCTACGAAAGTCACTGTGAGCATGAAACAGTCAATATAGACATGACTCCAGTTATTTGCTTTTTATAACTATGCTTCAGCATTACAATGTCTTCATTACAATCTCAGCATTTATAATTTAGAAATTAATATTTCTCTGATTTACAAAGCATAGTATGTACACATGCTTACTGGAATCCACAGGGTGGCACCACAGTTGATATTGTCACTGGTAGAGCCCCCTTAAAGCTATTATCAAATTGCTGAATGTCAGCTGTTTTTTTTAATAGTACTTAATTAGTCCCATAGGGAAATTACTTTTCTGCATTTAACTCACCTAGGGGCAGCAAGCCACATGTGGCATCTAGGGAGCTAGTGCTGAGTGTCTTGCTCAAGGACACAACTGGCTGTTTTGGGAATTGAACTGGGAGACAGCCACATGCCACCCTGAGAGTTCAGCCATTAAACCATCAGGCCACAATGTAGCTTCTATAGTTGCTGTAGTACCATCCACAGAAATCAGTAGAAAACTGGTCTCCATCCACAGTCTAGCGGGCTTCACCTACTATTGTTAGACTCTCCAGTGCTCACAGTGGTACTCAGCTTCATTAGGTGCCCACCTGTGATGATTTATGATTGACAGATAGAGTATGATACCCAGCCCCCCCACCCCCCAATGTTATTGTTGTCTTACCTCTCAGCACTGAGCAGTAACAGTAAAAAAAGCTATTTTTCAGTAAAAATGTTTAACATGTTTAGCGAAAGATGTTGGTAGCAAAATAGGTGTAGGCCAACAGAAATTTCTCAGATTAGGAAAAATAAAAAAGCCATTTTAAATGATTGACAGGAAAACACAAATCCAGGCATAAAACAAAACAGATGTAGCTATACATGCAGTGGGGCATTTATACTTTTTCAACACAAGACGTCATACTGGAGCCAGTTACATTAATCCTTATTTTTCAAGTATTAAACCATTTTACCTTATGTTGCAGGGCATTATGAGGTACAAGATTAAAATTCTCATAATTATTCAGCATGTTGTTTGCAATCTCTTCAATTTAAAATTTATGATACAATGTTATTTGACATATTCTCCCTATAACTAAGATGTATTATTTAACTCCACTCACTTTATGACATTGTTGTAATTAATATTTAATGTAAATTAAATGAAATTTAAATTACATTAATGTAATTTAAGGTGGTGCCACAAGAGGGGCCAAGCTTGTTGTGACAGGGGCTCAGCCCCCTCTGGCACCACCTACTGTTACAGTGGCTGAGTCAAGTACCTGGCAAACTGCTATGTGTTAGCACTTAAAAACAAAAACAGCTACATGTTAGCACATAAAAACAAAAATAGCTACGTGTTAGCATGTAAAAACAAAAACAGCTATGTGTTAGCACGTAAAAACAAAAATAGCTATGTCAGCACGTAAAAACAAAAATAGCTACATGTTAGTATGTAAAAACAAAATGTCAGTTAAGTGAATATTTTACGTAACTGGATACTGCAAGGAGCAGTTGTGAGCCTATAAAGCAAACTAAACAACATTATATAGCCAAAGTATAAATGTATGTATGTATCCATCCATCCAATTCCCAATGGCTTATCCTGTTCAGGGTTGTGGGAGTATAAATGTGGCAATCTAAAAGTCAGTCATCTTCTATACTGCTTCATCTTGTTAAGGGTCACAGGAAGCCTGGAATCCATCCCAGGAGACATAGGGCATAGGTCTCCCAGGGCAAGGGACACCCACCCACTATATGCACTTTGGAGACACCAAACAACGTAACCTGCATGTGTTTGCACTGAGGGAGGATACCAGAGAATCCAGAGAAAACCTACCAAGCACAGGGAGAACATGCAAAGTCCATGCACACAGAGCCAAGACAGGAATCAAACACCAGGCCTGGAGGTGTGACATGACGTTACTAATCACCACACCACCAGCAATCTAAAAGGATAGCAAATAAACTATTTGCCCTACTTGGATGTAGGATGTGTATAATATGCTTCCACAAAGTTAATGCAAAAAAAAAAAAAAAACAACACCAATCAGCCATAACATCATGACCACTCATCTAATATTGAGTAGGCCCCCGTTTTGCCACTGAAACTCCACTAAACTTCTGTATCTGGCTCTAAGCCATCAGTAGCAGATCCTTTAAATCCTGTAATTTGGAAGTTGGGGCCTCCACGGATTAGGCTTGTTTTTCCAACACATACCACAGATGATTGGAATGAGATCTGGAGAATTTGGAGCCCAAATCAACACCTCAAACTCATTGTTGGGTCCCTCAAACCATTCAAAAAAACTATTTTTGCAGTGAGGCAGCACACATTATCCTGCTGAAAGAGGTCACTGCCATTAGGGAATACCGTTTTCATGAAGGGGTGGATTTGGTCAGCAACAATGTTTAGGTAGGTGAGCTCTGCCAGCTTGCCTGCCTCCCATAATGCATCCTGGTGCCATCTCTTCCCCAGGTAAGTGAGGCACATTCACCCAGACATCCACATGATATAAAAGAAAATGTGATTCATCAGACCAGACCACCACCTTCCATTGCTCTGTGGTCCAGTTCTGATGCTCACGTGCCCATTGTAGGTGCTTTTAATGTTGGACACGGGTCAGCATGGGGACCCTGACCGGTCTGTGGCTATGCAGCCCCACAACAAACTGCGATGCACTGTGTGTTCTGACACCTTTCTGTTGGAACCAACAGTAACTTTTTCAGTAATGTGAGCTACAGCAGCTCTTCTATTGGAATGGATGACATGGGCCCGCCTTCGTTCCCCACGTGTCAATGACTCTTGGCCCTTTTCAAAGTCGCTCAAATCCTTACACTTGCCCAGTTTTTCTGCTTGCAGCACATTACCGTCAGGGACAAAATAATCACTTCTTGTCTAATATGTCCCACCCATGTCTAGATGCCAGTGTAATGACATAACTACTGTTATTCACCTGTCAGTGTCATAATGTTATGGCTGTTCGGTGCATTTTGTTACATAAAAGATTAAATAAGCAAAACTTACATTGCATGTGTTTTAATGTGCTCGTTATAGCTTTGTTTCCAGCCAAACCGTAATCAATTTTTTTCACCTTAATTTTTTAATAAGTTGGAAGAAGAGCAGAAAACATGCAAATAAAGGGAGATTATTCAGAAGAAACTAATAGGAAAAGGAACTGCAATTTTTTTCCTCCCTGTTTGTGAAACACATAGAATATGTTGGACCCCAGACAGGTGGGCACAGTAAAGCAGCTGGACTCCAGACAGGTGGGCACAGTAAAGCTGCTGGAGTCCAGACAGGTGGGCACAGTAAAGCAGTTGGACTCCAGACAGGTAGGCACAGTAAAGCTGCTGGAGTCCAGACAGGTGGGCACAGTAAAGCTGCTGGAGTCCAGACAGGTGGGCACAGAAAAGCAGCTGGACTCCAGACAGGTGGGCACAGTCTTTATGGAGACTGATTGTTTTGTAAGAAAAAGAAATACGTTGCCAAATTTTTAACAACACAGTTACTGAATAGTAATATGATGCTTTATTGTTATATTTAGATGTTTATGTAGTTGGTGAAGTCTTGATTGGAAAAGGGGCTATAGACAAACAGATGAGCCAAAACATTACAACCACACAAAGGTGAAAGTGCATGTGAAGGTTTGGGATATATAACAGTTTATTCTCCTAGTTGATGTGCTGTATGTGTAAGGAATGGGACCTTAGTGACTCAGCAATAGCTAAATTGTTAATGGCCCGATAACTGAACCTGCACCCACTGCACCTCTGTGAAACAGCAATGCTTGTGGGGAGCTCTCACCCAGCGGAGGTAAGTAGCTACTGAAAGTGGTCCGAGGAGGGACAAACTACAAACCGGCAACAGGGTGTTGGCCACCCAAATCTAATTGCTGTGTGAAGGTAATGAACGGTCTGATCTGATCTGAACCGTCAGAAGGGCTACTGTGACACAAGTTTCAGCATTCAGTGCAGTGATCTCTGCTGTGTAAACACAGACTGTGCAGAATGCCCATGCTGACTCTTGTCCATTATTGAAAACACCTACATTGAGCACGCAACTGTCAGAACTGGACCTTGGAGGCATAGGCAAAGATTTGTGGTAGGCACGCCGCCCCTAATGTTTTGAGAGGAGTGAATTCCCCTTGTCTCCATGCATGCTGGTTACTTTAATTATTTTATGGAGAGGATACCTTAAGTAATGTGCCCCCAATGAACCCTAATGAAAAAAATGAATCCTATGGCACTCCTTAGAGCAGAGGGAGAAGGTCATGTTTACCTTTACATCATGTGGGTGACTGGGGACTTGTGTGCCACATACGTGGGGAAGGCATGTCACCAAGATGCACTGTGGGAAGAAAACAAAAAGCTGAGTGATGCTCTGGGCAATTATCTTGTGGGAAACCTGGGTCCAACCATCCACATGGATCACAATTTGCTGTGTCACCTACCTGAACGTTGTTGTGGATGAGGTACACCACATCATGATGAGACCAATCCCCAGTGGCTGTGGCGTCTCAGCAGGATTGTGCACCTTCTGCCACACTGCATCAGCTGCTCAGGAATGGGTTGAGGAACATGACAAAGGGTTCAAGCCCCTAAAATGTCCAGATTTAAAACCAATCAAGCATCTGTGGGATGTGGGTGACTTGCAGGCAGAATCAACAAACCTTTCCTTGGTCCTTCAAGTGGCTAGTACTCAGAGAAACCTTTAGTCCATCTCTTTGTGCTATGAACTGGTACTACTACCAAAATAATAATAATAAATCATCCATCCATTACCTAAATACTTTTTTCCTGTTCAGGGTCACGGGAGGCCTAGACAGCCTAGGGCTCAAAGCAGGAGACACCCCAGTGGGATGCCAACCAATTTTAGGGCACCGGCGCATGTACACAGGCACACATGCATGCATGTATATTAAAGAAAATTTTGCACTGTTCAATCCACCTAACCAGTCTGTCTTTGGCCTGGTTATTTGGATTGGACATCTAAACTTAAAATGCTACTGCAGTCTACGTTAATGTACAAGATACACTATAGCTTAATGTCTCCATCTAGTGGTATTTTGTATTACTGCGTCTGAACCCTTGTGAGCAGTTTTGTGTACAGCGATATAAACATAACAACGCAATCTATCTATCCATCCATCCATTATCTTAACCACTTATTCCAGGTGAAGGTCGCAGGGAAACCCAGAGCCCATCCCAGAGCACATAGGGCAGGGCGCCAACCCACCACAAGGCGCACACACACACTACAGGCAATTTAGACACACCAATCAACCTACTCTGCATGTCTTTGGACTGCGGGAGGAAACCGGAGCACCCGGAGAAAAACCCACCAAGCACAGGGAGAACATGCAAACTCCACGCACACAGACCCAA